>MU682307.1:138884-171575 GCA_026770625.1 Nicotiana glauca
GGTTATTTGGCCAGTTAAGTAAAATGTCTTTTAAAAAGACGTTATATATACGGACCCAGGATTTAAAGGTAGCGGGTGCACTGTAACAGTACCTTAACAGTGTTTGTAGGCAGTAGGGTCACGACAGAAACAATTACTCGATGGCTTTAGGCGAACTAATAACTGGTGGTTGCATGTGCACTTTGAAAATTAAGGAAGAAGTTTTCTGTAAGGAGAGAGATAATTGGAAAAGAAGCTTTTGATATAGGGATTTAACTAAAAGTAAAAGGGGTGAGTCCATTAGAAAAAAACTAAATCAAATACACTAAGTAAAAGAAAAAAGGAATGGGGTAGTAGCTAAAAATATGGGCCTTTGGGCCGACCATATTTTCCAACAAAAATATGTGCTATCATATTAAATTGTCCTATTGAAAAATAAAAACGTGGGAAGCAGCTATGTAGCTGCAGAGATTCGAACTCAGGTATTTGACATGAAAGCAGCAGCACCTACCAGTACACCCAAATTGCTTTTGAGTTTAAGGGGTCACAGATCATAATCTGAAAGTATATACACATATATATCGATAGTTTCTTCCGAAGTTACCGGGTGCCGGTAACTCCTCCCCTCTCCACGTGGTTCCACCCTATATATGTGTAAGACTTTTTGAAAATCTCTATATATATTATGAGGCCCACCGTTAACATCCCTCTTTCTTTGTTCTTGGAATCCATATGGCGCAGGAAAAACATATAAATAGAATTTAATGTACCAGAAGAGGAGTAGAGTGTTGGGTGGTGCAATGATTTTTTTAATCTAAAGTTGCCCAGTTGTGCTGGTTGTGTTGTATTAACCATAAAAGAATAGAGGGGGACTAGGCCTTACCTCAAGTTACAATACGAGAAGGAGATGCCATCTCCACAAAAAGCCAGAAAGAATAGGAAAAAGATTACAGAATCGTTCTAGCATGAACTAATATATACATTAACTGACATAAAAGTTGGCCTTGTCATACCTAGTTCTAATACTAGGCATTTGCATTTTATCAAGATGATATGCTCCTCTGGCATTTCTGGGTTGTTGCTGATAGAAATTAATAATCAAATTGTGGCCTGTTGTTGAAGCCAACTTGGCTAAACAATCTGCTACTTGATTACCTTCCCTGTAAAAATGAGTGACATGCATCCCAGATAGCTCCTTGAGGGCTAAAATGTTGTTGATAACTTATTTGAGCTTCAAATTGTTGGCATGACTGTCTTGTAATATTTTGACTATCACAATGGAGTCGAGTTCCAAAGCAAAATTAGTAAAGCCATGTTGACTACACCATTTTACTCCAAACTCAGCTGTCATAGCTTCTGCCATATTATTGCTCATACACTAAATATAAACAGAAAAGGCCATGATAAGATCTCTCTGGCTATCCCTGACAATACCACCAATCCCAGCTTTACCAATTTATTTCAAAAAAACTACCATCAGTGTTAACTTTGATGGTTCCCTCTTGAGGTTTGTTCCAGACAACTTGACTTCAACTTTGACTTGGTTTTACTCTTTCAATAGTATTACAGAGAGCATGCCATTTGGTGATAGAATTCAAGCTAGGACATAGATTGAGAAGTGCAACTTTAATATTTCAGGTACTTTGATACACTATTCTACTGTGTCGGAACATCGTTTTGTTACCATAACTACAAAAACACCTTTGCTTCCATAGTTCCCTACAAATGAATATAGGAGTGATTTGTAGGATCATTTTATGGATAGCATTGAAGGATTTCATATCCCACCAATTTTTGAGGACTCCAATTATAGGTTGAACAGAGTGTTAAATTCCAAAAGGGTTGCCCAAGGCATTCCATATGTATTTTGCTACATCACGTTCTACAAATACATGTTGCATTATTTCATTTTGTGTAATCCTGCAACAACAACAACTAATCGTGGTGTTAGTTCTAATTCTGCTAACTATTTCATCAAAAGGAAGTCTTTTTTTAACAAGCCTCTAAGTTAGTAAAGAAATTTTAATGGGGACTCTAGTGTTCCATATATTTGCTAAAAATAATTTCTTTGGCATATAATTTCTAATAGAGTTCCAAGCAAACTTGTTAAAAAAAAATCCATCCTCATTATCATTCCATATAGGGAAATCAATATTATTTTGATTACCAATGGTAATATTAGAAATATATTAAGTCATTTGATTTGAAATCATAGAGTTAAGCTTATCCCTATCCCAATTGTTATTGACAATAAACTGATTAACAGTAATTTTTGCAGACTTACCTGGTCCCTGATATATTTTAGCCAAGGCCCCTTTACCTATCCAATTATCCAACCAGAAGCTGGAGTTGCCCGTATGGATCTACCATTGAATGTAAGATTCAACTTTGACCTTGATTTTCATAAGGCTCTTCCATGTATGTGAATCAGTAGAGATATCAACTTTAGCTATGGATGAGACCTTTTACAATATTTTCTTATGAGAAAGCTAGCCCAGAGAGATGGTTGAGTCCTAAATCTCCACCATCTCTTTAAAGTAAGAGTTTCAGAGATATCCTCCATCTTCTTTATACCCACTCCACCTTCATCTTTAGGTATACAAAATTTGCTCCAAGATGCCCAATGATATTTATTTTTTTCTTCAAATGAGCCCCAAAGAAAATTAGCAAAATATCTTTCCATCAGATTGAAAATTTCTTTAGGAGGGTTCATGGCCAAGAGAATATAAATAGGAAGAGAATGAATAACATGCTTAATTACGATGGTCTTACCACCATAAGAAAGCATTTTGCTTTGCCAACTATTAAGCTTTTTCACAATTTTGGCCAGTATACCATCAAAGTAGCAGATCTTTTTCCTGCCAATATATATAGGACATCCCTGATAGATGAATGGGAAATTCTTGTCTATGTAGCCAGAAGCCTCCCTCATTCTA
This sequence comes from Nicotiana glauca, assembly GCA_026770625.1. Classification (NCBI taxonomy): domain Eukaryota; kingdom Viridiplantae; phylum Streptophyta; class Magnoliopsida; order Solanales; family Solanaceae; genus Nicotiana; species Nicotiana glauca. Next base: position 141,800 of record MU682307.1, read on the forward strand.
TTAATTCTGTTGGGAGCTGTATTAGGAGCTGTTATAAAAAACTCTTATCCTTGTTAACCTTCTGGCCAGAAGCTTTTTCATATATTCTAACTTGTTTATGAATGAAATTGATAGGCCTGTTATTGCCCCCACTGAAGATTACAATATCATCAGCATAGGTTAAATGATTGATAATAGGACCATTTAATTTCCATGCTAAACAGAGTAAAATTATCATCAGAATTCAGCTTGCTTAGAAGCCCAGTCAAGACTTCAGATCCAATAATGAATTAAAGAAGGAGATAAAAGGTCTCCTTGCTTGAGCCCATGAGAAGAAGTGAAGAAGCCTTTCCTGGTTCCATTAATGATAATGGAGTATGAAACAACAACCATTAATCTTCAAATAATATCAAGTCAATTCTCAGAGAAGCCAAACTTCCTCATAACAGAAATTAGAAAATTTCAAGACATCCTATCATAAGCCTTGGCCATATCCAATTTGATTATCATGTTCCCCCTTTGTTGTTATGATCGACTCCTTGAATAATTTCCTGGGCAAGAAGGATATTTTCAGTGATTAACCTTCCTTTGACAAAGCCACTCTGGTTCTCAGATATTAACTTTCCCAGAAGAGGGTTAAGCCTTCTAGACAAAATTTTAGAAATAATATTGCTGCAGAAGTTACTTAGGCTAATAGGTCTAAGCTCAGAAAAGTTAGAGGGAGAATCAAATTTGGAGATAAGGACTAAACAAGCATGAGAAAAGAATTTTGTAAGGTTTTTGCCATTGAAAAACTCTTGGACAAAGTCCTTGATGTCCTCTTTAATAATATCCCAACACTTATGGAAAAAAGTCCTTGTATAACCATCAGGTCCTGCAGCACTAGAGCACTCATACTGAAGACAACCTTCTTAATTTCATCAAGTTTTGGAATAGCAGCCAGAAGTTCATTGTCTTCATTAGTGATGCAAGAAGGAATACAATCTAGGATGCTGTAATCTTCAAATTGATGAGACGAGTTAAATAAATGATTAAAGTAATGTACGACTGCCTTGGATACCCTACCATCCCCTTGTACCCGTCTATTTTTGTGATCTTTGATTCGGTGAAGTTGTAGTCTTCTTCTTTTGTCTCTGATCATGCTGTGAAAATAGTTAGTGTTGTGGTCGCCTTCCTCAAAACAATTGACTTGAGACTTCTGCTTTAGAAGGGCTTCTTAAATGCTCATCCATCTAATATACTCAGCTTGGCCTTTGTTGAGGTCTTCTATACTCTTATTATTGTTGTGCAAAAGGTCCAGCTCTTCTAGATTAAGCATCTTGGACTCCCATTCATACACTTTATCAAATACATTTCCAACCACATCTATAGACCATTGACTGAGTTTAGTGCTTAAAAGTTTTAGCTTCTGGTGCAACCTCCACATAGAGTTCCCAGGCATATTAGTGTTCCAAACATCCTTTACCAGTTTCATGAATGTTGGTTGATCAACCCAGAAATCCAAGAACCTAAAGTATCTACTACCACTATACTAATTGTTTTTACATGTTAGAAGGATAGGTCTGTGGTCAGAGCCAGTTCTTGGCAAATGAGTAACCATACTATTTTGAAAGTTCTGAGCCCATTCGTCATTTACGAAGCATCTATCCAATCTTTTCCAAATCCCCTTCCCAGGTCCCCGGTTGTTGTACCAACTGAATTTTCGTCCAACGAATCCTGGATCATAAACTTCACAAGCATCCATACAGCTACTAAAATCAAAGCTTTAATACATTCTGTGTATTCTGCCCCCTAATTTTTCATCAGGGTCTAGAATAATATTGAAATCACCTTCAATACACCAAGGGCCATTGACCAGTGGATGGATTCTTTCCAAATCATTCCATAGATCTTTCCTTTCAATGAAGATGCACTTAGCATACACAACAGTGATATGCCTATCGTTATTACTATTTCCATCATGGATATTGATGATGATTTGTTTATTAGTGTTGTTAATCACAGTAGTTTGATAGTTCCCTGAACATAGCATCCATATTTGGCCATTAACATTAGACACACTATATTGGTACCCAAGGTGCCTCATGTATCTATTAATATTGTTCATAGTCAAGAAAGACTCCATAATAGCTATAAGATCCACCTTACTGATGTGATGACCCGAAAGGTCATCACTCATTTTGAAAGAAAATTCAATCTTCCAAGGCCTTAAAACTTCTTTTTGTCTCACCTCGTTTTATGTGCGCAGTCTAAGCGTGTATCCGAAAAGCCATTATGTGAAAATCTATGAAAAATAATAAATTTTACTTTTAAAATGAATTTAAGTTGCCTTCAGTCAACATTTTGGGTAAACGGATCCGGACCCGTGATTCGCTGGTCCCGGAGGATCAATATGAAAATATGGGACTTAGGCATATGCCCGAAATTAAATTTCGAGGTTCTAAGCCCGAGAAATGAATTTTTAAAATAAATTGTTTAACTGAAATTATAAGAGTTTTTAGAAATTTAAATGTGTTTGAATTTGATGGTATCGGGCCAGTATTTTGGTTTCAGAGCCCGGTACAGGTCTTATGGTATTTAAGTTGAGCCTGTAAAATTTGGTAAGAAATGGACTTGATATGACACGAATCGGACCATCGGTTATTAAAAGTGGAACTTAAGAGTTCATGAGATTTTTCTTTGATTTTGATGCTAAATTCATAGTTATTGATGTTTTGATTGCACGAGTAAGTCCATATGATATTTTTGGATTTGCGTGCATGTTTGGTTGGGAGCCCCAAGGGTTCGGGTGAGTTTTTGATAGGCCACAGAGTGAACTTGGACTTAGGAACAAGTACTGGTATCTGGTATTTTTGCCCAGGCCTCTGATCTCGCAAATGCGAGATCAGGCTTCGCAATTGTAAAGAAAACATGCTTGGTAATTGTGACCTCAGTGTTGCAAATATGAACCAAGCCTGGGCAGGCCTTGGTCGCAAATGCGAGACTCCCATCGCAAATGTGATATCGCATATGCGAAGATTACAGGCCCTGAAGGGGTTCACAATTGCGAACCCTGGTCGCAATTACGACATCTGCAACCTGCTAAATCATAACTTAGCCAAAAATTTCTAATTTTTCAAACTCTCTCAAACCTAACACATATTTGGGCGATTTTTCAAAGGCAACTACTCTTCCAAATCATTAGTAAGTCATTTCTAACTCATTTCTTTCAATATAATCCATATTTTTACATAAATTCATTTCAAAATCAAAGGTTTTCATGGGGAAAATTGGGTGTTTTGGGTAGAACTTAGGATTTTTGAATTTTAGGGATTTGGTTTGAGGTTCGATTTTAAAATAAATTATATATTTGAGTTCATGGGTGAATGGGTAATCGGGTTTTGATTCGAACCTCGGGTTTTGACCATATGGGTCCGGGGTCGATTTTTGACTTTTTGGGAAATCATTGGAAAACCTATTTTCATGCGCTAGAATTTATTCATTTAGCATTTATTGATATCGTTAAGTAAATTGTGGCTAGATACAAGCGAATTGATGGTGGAAACAAAAGGTAAAGCGGTAGTTGAGGCATGAATTGTGTTTGTGGCATCGAGGTAAGTGTTTTGTCTAACCTTAGCTTAAGGGATTAGGAGTTGTGTCTTATTTGCTATGTGTTAATTGTGGAGTACGACATATAGACATGATGATGAGTATCTATACGTCGGTGTCAAGCATGCCGGTGAGTCTTGTATTGTAATTGTTGTGACTCCGTTGTGATTTATTCATGCTTAATATGATGATTATCAATGGTGTCTCCCTTGCCGGGATGTTATTGTTTATGATATTGTCTCTCTTGCCAGGATGTTATTGTTTGTGATATTATCTCCCTTGCTGGGATGTTATCGTTTATGATATTGTCTGCCTTGTCGGAATATTGTTATTACACTCTTGTTCCCTTAACTGAATTCATTTATTATTGATATTGAATTGTATATGGGATCGGGTTGCACGCCGCAACAGTATTATATGAAATGGTATCGGGTTGCATGCCGTAACGATATTATATGAAATAGGATCGGGTTCCACACCGCAACGATATTATATGAAATGGGATCGGGTTGCACGCCGCAACAGTATTATATGAAATGGGATTGGGTTGCACACCGCAATGGTATTATATGAAATAAGATCGGGTTACACGCCGCAACGGAATTATATGAAATGGGATCGGGTTGCACGCCGCAACGGTATTATATGAAATAGGATTGGGTTGCACACATCAACGGTATTATATGGTTTGGGATCGGGTTGCATGCCGCAACGATATTACATAATTTGGGATTGAGTTGCACGCCACAACAAGAAAGAATGAAAGTGAATATTGTGTTTGTTTTCCTTATTCTTGTTGGCAATTGAATTATGATTTTTCTTTACATTCCTCTATTGGTACCCTGTTGTTACCTGATACTCCGCGCAACATGCTTTCCCCCTCCTATCTTTAACTGTAAATATCTGCCTTTATTTTTCCGCTGTATATGATTTAATTGCATATGTTTATTTGGTAGTCTGGTCCTAGCCTCGTCACTACTTCGCCGAGGTTAGGCTAGGCACTTTCCAGCACATAGGGTCGGTTTTGCTGATACTACACTCTACACTGTGTGCAGATCCCCGTGCTGCAACTTTTAGACCACTGTGAGGTGGCTGCCTTCAGTCTATCAAGCGACTCGAGATAGTCTTGCAGACGTTCGCAGGCCTTGGCATCTCCTTCTATCTTTCCATGCTGTTTCTTTTATGTATTTCAGAGAAAACTTTTTATTAATCTTTCATACCTCTGTTTGTAGTATTCGTAGATACTCCGTGACTTTGTGACACCAAATTCTGGGTAGATTTGTATTTTCACATTCATGTATCAATTTTTGGTTAAACTATTAAGTTTTTGTCTTCTGCATTTCTGGTTATTTTAATTATTCCATTGTTGGATCACCTATTATGCTAAACTATTAAAAAGTCTAAGTAAAAAGGGTAAGGAATCTATAATACTCGGCTTGCCTAGTTTTCACGAGTAGCTGTCATCACGACTCCAGAGGGTGGAAAATCCAGGTCGTGACAAGTTGGTATTTGGTGTCAGAGCTCTAGGTTACTTAGGTCTCACAATTCACAGACAAGCTTAGTAGAGTCTGAGGGATCGGTACAGAGACGTCTGTATTTATCTCCTAGAGGCTACAGAGTTAGGAAAAAATTCACATCTATTCTTCCTGTTGTGCAACTTGATTTCTCAATTCTAATTGGACTTCCGCTTAGTTCTTTCACAGATGGTGAGAACGCGTACCGCTTCATCATCTGACCAGTAGCCCGAGCCCACAATAGCAGATCCTGCAAGGGGTAGAGGCAAAGGCCGTGCTAGGGCCCAAGGTAGAGTCAGAGCTCAGCTAGAGCTCGAGCAGCAGCACCAGCGGTGGAGCCTCAGGTTGAGTTTGAGGATGAGGTTCTAGCCTAGTCAGTTCCAGCAGGACCAGCTTAGGTCCCAGAGGGGTTCATCGCCACCCCGGTACTTCAGGATGCTCTAGTCCGTTTAGTGGGCCTTAGGGAGAGTGTCACCCAGACATGCTTGCTTCCTGTGGCACCATCCGTCTCTCAAGCTAGAGGAGGAGCCTAGACTACTGCTACTCGTACTCCGGAGTAGATGGCTCCCCAGTTTTAGACTTCAGCAGCTCAGCCAGTTGGGGTAGTTCAGCCTAGTATTGTGGCACATATTGGAGAGGGGCCAGCTATGTCTGCTGATTCCTTGTGGAGATTGGATAGGTTTATAAGCTCTTCACTATCACTTACAATGGTGCATCTTTTGAGGATTCCCAGGATTACTTAGACAACTGTCATAAGGTTCTCAGGAACATGGGGATAGTGGAGACCAATGGGGTTGACTTTGCTCCTTTTTGTTTGTCTGAAACCGTCAAGACTTGGTGGAGAGATTATTGTTTGTCTAGACCAGTTGGGTCACCAGCTTTGACTTGGGATCAGTTTCCTTAGCTATTTTTGGAGAATTTTATTCCTATCACTCAGAGGGATAACTATCGGAGAAAGCTTGAGCGTCTCCACCAAGGTTCTATGACTGTTACTCAGTACAAGACCAGGTTTATTGATTTGGCCCGTTATGCTCTTCTTATACATCCCACTGAGAGAGAGAGTGAGGAGGTTCATTGAGGGACTAATTCAGCCTATTCGATTGCAGATGGCTAAGGAGACGGGGGAGCGAGATTTCTTTTCAGGATGCGGCCAATGTGGCCAGGAGAGTTGAGATAGTTCTATCTTAAGGGAGTGGTCAGGGGTCTGTTAAGAGACCTCATCATTCTGGTAGGTTTAGTGGTGCCTCGTTTGGAGGTAGGGATTCTTTTAGTAGGGTCTATCCTCCCAGGCCATTTCATTTAGCACTTCAGGTTTCTCACAGTGCCCAGGTGGTCGTGATTCTCACATGTAGTATTCTGATCAGTAGTCTTATAGTGCATCGCCAGCTCCTATTAATGCGCCTCCACTTTAGAGTTTTTAGGGTCATCAGTCCTAGAAGCCAAGGGTTTTTTTACTTTTGGCAACATGAGGCATATTGCTAGATTTTGCCCTCGAGCATCGAGCAGTTCTCAGCAACAGGGTTCCTGTGCCATGGTCCAGGTACCGAGTGCTCCACTACCCACTCAGCCAGTTAGAGGTGGAAGTAGGGGTGTTATAGGTAGAGGTAGAGGTAGAGCTCAGGCCTCTAGAGGTGGAGGCCAGCCAGCAAAAGGCCATCCCAGAGATGTAGTTCAAAGTGGTGGGGCCTAGCATCGATGTTATGCTCTTCCAGCTAGGCCTGAGGCTGAGGAATCCGCTGTAGTTATCACAGGTACTATTCTGGTTTTGTAGTAGGGATGCTTCAGTACTATTTGATCAAAGGTCTACATACTCCTATGTGTCATCTTATTTTGCACCATATTTGATCATGCCTAGTGATTCTTTGAGTGCTCTCATATATGTGTCTATACTGGTGGGTGATTCTATTGTGGTAGATCGTGTTCATCATTATTGTATAGTTGTGATTAGGGGTCTTGAGACCCGAGTAGACTTTTTAATTTTGGATATGGTTGATTTTGATGTCATACTGGGGATGGACTGGTTATCACCTTACCACGCTATCTTGGATTGCCATGCCAAGACTGTGACCTTAGCCTTGTCGGGTTTACCTCATTTAGAATGGAGTGGGACCCTGGTCATTCTACCCGTAGTGTTATCTCATATATAAAGGCTCGACGTATGGTCGAGAAGGGGTGTTTGGCCTATTTGGCATATGTTCGTGATTCTAGTGCTGAGGTTCCTTCTATGGATTCTGTGCCTGTTGTTCATGAGTTTCCTGAGGTGTTTCCTTCAGACATGTCGAGCATGCCACCCGACAGGGATATTGACTTTTGCATTAATTTGGCTCCGGGCACTCAGCCTATTTCTATTCCGCCATACCATATGGCCCCGCTAGAGTTGAAGGAATTGAAGGAGCAGTTGTAAGGCTTGCTTGATAAGGGCTTTATTAGACCTAGTTTCTCACCTTGGGGTGCACCGGTGTTGTTTGTTAAGAAGAAGGATGGATCGATGAGAATGTGTATAGATTACCGGCAGTTTATCAAGGTTACAATCAAGAATAAGTATCCATTACCATGGATTGATGATTTGTTTGATCAGCTTCAGGGTGCCAAGGCATTTTCAAAGATTGACTTGAGATATGGCTACCATGATTAGGGCATTCGATGTCCCTAAGACAACTTTTCGCACTCGGTACATGCATAATGAGTTCTTGGTGATGTCATTCGGGTTGACAAATGCCCCAACAACTTTTATGGATTTGATGAACCAAGAGTTCAAGCCTTACTTGGATTCGTTTGTGATAGTCTTCATTGATGATATTTTGATTTATTCCCACAGCTGGGAGAAGCATGAGCAGCATCTGAGAGTTGTTCTCTAGACTTTGAGAGATAGTTGGTTGTATGCTAAGTTTTTGAAGTGTGAGTTTTGGTTGGGATCAGTTGCTTTCTTGGGTCACATTGTATAAGTATAGGGTATTCAGGTGGATCCAAAAAAAGATAGAGGTAGTCAAGGACTGGCCTAGGCCCGCATCAGCTACGGAGATCTGGAGTTTCTTGGGCTTGGTGGGCTATTACCGTCGGTTTGTGGAGGGTTTTCCATCTATTGTAGCCCCGATGACCAGGTTGACCTAGAAGGGTGCCCAATTTAGGTGGTTGGACGAGTGTGAGACGAGCTTTCAGAAGCTCAAGACAGCTTTGACTACAGTGCTGGTGTTGGTTTGCCCACAGGTTCAGGGCCATATACAGTTTATTGTGATGCATCCCGTATTGGAATTGGTGCAGTGTTGATGCAGGATGGCAAGTTCCTTGTTTATGCTTCGCGACAGTTGAAAATTCATGAGAAGAATTATCCAGTCCATGATTTGGAGTTAGCAACAATTGTTCACGCGCTGAAGATTTGGAGGCACTATTTATACGGCATGTCATGTGAGGTGTTCATGGATCACAAGAGTTTGCAATACTTTTTCAAGCAGAAGGAGCTAAATTTGAGGCAGAGAAGGTGGTTGGATTTATTGAAAGACTATGATTTCACCATCTTATATCATCCGGGAAAGGCCAATGTGGTGGCCGATGCTTTGAATAGAAAGTCAGCCAGTATAGGCAGTCTTGTGTATATTCTGGTCGGTGAGAGACTGCTTGCTTTGGATGTTCAGGCTCTGGCCAATCAGTTTGTGAGGTTGGATATTTCTGAGTCCAGCCGTGTGTTAGCTTGCTCAGTCACTGGTTCTTCATTATTGGAGCGTATCGAGATCAGCAGTTTGATGATCTCTATTTGTGTGTCCTAAAGGACATGGTACGACACGGTGGTGCCAAGCAGGTGACAGTTGGAAATTATGGAGTTTGGAGGATGCAGGGTCGTATTTGTGTGCCTAATGTGGATGGACTTCGAGAGTTGATTTTTAGCCTATAGTTCCCGGTACTCTATTCATCCGGGTGCCACTAAGATGTATCAGGATTTGCAACAGTATTATTGGTGGAGGAGGATGAAGAAGGATATTGTTGCATATGTGGCTCGGTGTTTGAATTGTCAGCAGGTAAAGTACGAGCATTAGAGACCTGGTGGTTTTTTTCAAAGGATTGAGCTTCCCGAGTGGAAATAGGAGCGTATCACTATGGACTTTGTTGTTGGACTTCCACGGACTCAGAGGAAGTTCGATGCAGTATGGGTTATTATTGATAGGTTGACCAAGTTAACACATTTCATTCCTGTGGCAGTCTCCTATTCTTCTGAGAGGTTAGCTGAGATCTATATCCGAGAGATTGTTCGTCTTCATGGTGTGCCCGTCTCTATCATTTCTGATCGAGGTACGTAGTTTACCTCTCATTTATGGAGGGAATTTCAGCATGAATTTGGCACACGGGTCGAGTTGAGCGCAATATTTTATCCTCAGATGGAAGGGCAGTCCGAGCGTACTATTCAGATTTTGAAGGATATGCTCTGAGCTTCTGTTATTGACTTTACAGGCTCGTGGGATTAGTTTCTGCCTAGCTGAGTTTGCCTACAAAAATAGTTACCAGTCGAGCATCCAGATGGCTCCTTATGAGGCTTTATATGGTAGGCGGTGTTGTCGCCGGTTGGGTGGTTTGAGCCGGGAGAGGCTCGGTTGTTGGGTACGGATCTAGTATAGGAGGCCTTGGACAAGGTTGGGATCATTTAGGAAAGGCTTCGTACAACTCAGTCTAGGCAAAAGAGTTATGCCGACCGTAAGGTTCGTGATGTGGCATTCATGGTCGGCGAGCGGGTGTTGCTTCGGCTGTCGCCTATGAAGGGCGTGATGAGATTTGGAAAGAAAGGCAATCTTAGACCTAGATTCATTGGCCCGTTTGAGATTCTTCATCTAGTGGGAGAGGTGGCTTATAGACATGCGTTGTCGCCGAGCTTATCAGCCGTGCATCCAGTGTTTCATATGTCCATGCTTTAGAAGTATGACGGTAATCCATCCCACATGTTAGACTTCAACACTGTCTAGTTGGACAAGGACTTGTCCTATGAGGAGGATCCAGTAGCTATTCTAGACGGACATGTTCGTCAGTTGAGATCGAAGAGTTTCCCTTCTGTTCGTGTTCAGTAGAGAGGTCAGCATGTTGAGGCAGCGACCTGGGAGTCCGAGTCCGATATGCAGAGCCATTATCCCCATCTTTTCTCCGACTCAAGCATTTCTTTCTTATGTCCGTTCGAGGACGAACAATTATGTTAGAGTGGAGAATGACTCATTTTGAAAGTAAATTCAGTATTCCGAGGCCTTTAAATCTCCTTTTGTATCACCTCGTTTTGCATGCGCAGTCCGGGCGTGTATTCGGAAAGCTAATATGTGAAAATCTATGAAAAATGATAAATTTTGCTTTTAAAATGAATTTAGGTTGACTTCGGTCAATATTTTGGATAAACAAATCTAGACCCGTAATTCGGCGGTCCCGGAGAATTCATAGGAAAATATGTGATTTGGGTGTATGCTCGGAATTTAATTCCGAGGTCCCAAGCCTGAGAAATGAATTTTTGAAAGAAATTATTTAACTGAAATTATAAGAGTTTTTGGAAATTTAAATGTGTTTGAATTTGATGGTATCGGGCCCGTATTTTTGTTCCGGAGCTCGGTACAGGTCTTATGGTATTTAAGTTGAGCCTGTAAAATTTGGTAAGAAATGGACTTGATATGACGTAAATCGGACCATCGGTTGTTAAAAGTGGAACTTAAGAGTTCATGAGATTTTTCTTTGATATTTTGATGCTAAATTCATAGTTATTGATGTTATTTTGATGATTTTATTGCACGCGCAAGTCCGTATGATATTTTTGGACTTGCGTGCATATTTGGTTGGGATCCCCGAGGGCTCGGGTGAGTGTTGGATAGGCCACAAAGTGAAATTGGACATAGGAACAAGTTTTGGTATCTGGTATTTTTGCCCAGGCCTCTGATCTTGCAATTACGAGATTAGGCTTCGCAACTGCGAAGAAAACATGTTTGATAATTGCGACTCCAGTGTCGCAAATGCAAAATCAAGCCTAGGTAGGCCTTGGTCGCAAATGCGAAACTTCCATTACAAATGCGACATCACAAATGCGAAGATAGCAGGCCCTGAAGGGGTTCACAATTGCGAACCTTGGTCGCAATTGCGACATCTGCAACCTGCTTAATCATAACTTAGCCAAAAATTTCTCATTTTTCACACTCTCTCAAATCTAAAACATCTTTGGGTAATTTTTCAAAGGCATCTACTCTTCCAAATTATTAATAAGTCATTCTAACTCATTTCTTTCAATCTAATCCATCTTTTTACATAATTTTATTTCAAAATCAAGGTTTTTCATAGGGAAAATTGGGTGTTCTGGGTAGAACTTAGGATTTTTAAATTTTTGTTATTTGGACCTCGATTTGAGGTTCTATTTCAAAACAAATTATATATTTGAGTTCGTGGGTGAATGGGTAATCAGTTTTTGGTTCGAACCTCGAGTTTTGCCCATGTGGGCCCGGGGTCAATTTTTGACTTTTTGGAATAATCATTGAAAAACCTATTTCATGCATTAGAATTGATTCATTTAGAATTTATTGATATCATTAAGTAACTTGTGGCTAGATACAAGTGAATTGGTGGTGAAAACAAGAGGTAAAGCGGCAGTTGAGGCTTGAATTGTGTTCGTGGCATCAAGATAAATGTTTGGTCTAACCTTAGCTTGAGGGATTAAGAGTTGTGTCTTATTTTCTATGTGTTAATTGTGGAGTACTAAGTATAGGTATGACGACGAGTATCTATACGTTGGTGTCAAGCATGCCTATGAGTCTTGTATTATGATTGTTGTGACTCCGTTGTGATTTATTCATGCTTAATATGATGATTATCATTGTTGGTTCCCTTGCCACGACGTTATTGTTTATGATATTATCTCCCTTGCCGGGATGTTATTGTTTATGATATTGTCTCCCTTGCCGAGATGTTATTGTTATACTCTTGTTCCCTAGCCGGAGTTCTTTTATGATTGATATGGGATCAGGTTGCACGCTGCAATAGTATTATATGAAATAGGATCGGGTTTCACGTCGCAACTGTATTATATAAAACGGGATCGGGTAGCACGCTGCAACGATATTATATGAAATGGGATCGGGTTGCATGCCACAATAGTATTATATAAAATTGGATCGGGTTGCACACTATAATAGTATTATATGATTTGGGATCGGGTTGCATACCGCAATGGTATTACATGATTTGGAATCGAGTTGCATGCCGCAACAATAAAGAATGAAAGTGAATATTGTGTTTGTTTTCCTTATTCTGGTTGGCAATTGAATTATGGTTTTTCTTTACATTCCTCTGTTGGTACCCTGTTGTTACCTGATACTCCCCGCCGAATGCTTTCCCCTTCCTATCTTTAATTATAAATATCTACCTTTATTTTCCGTTGTATATGATTTAACTGTACAGATTTATTTCGTTGTCTGGTCCTAGCCTCGTCACTACTTCGCCGAGGTTAGGCTTGGAACTTACCAGCACATGGGGTCGGTTGTGCTGATACTATACCCTGCACTGTGTGCATATCCTGGTGCTGCAGCTTTTGGACCGCTTTAAGGTGGCTACCTTCAATCCATTAGGCGACCCGACGTAGTCCTGCAGACGTCCGCAGGCCTTGGTGTCTCCTTCTATCTTTTCATTCAGTTTCTTTTATGTATTTTAGAGATAACTTTGTATTAATCTTTTAGACCTCTGTTTGTAGTATTCGTAGATAGTTTGTGACTTTGTGACACCAAATTTCGGGTAGAGTTGTATTTTCAGATTCATGTATAAATGTTTGATTAAACTATTAAGTTTTCCTCTTCCACATTTTTGGTTATTTTAATTATTTTGCTGTTTGATCACCTATTATATTGAACTGTTAAAAAGGCTAAGTAAAAAGGGTAAGGAATCTATAATACTCAGCTTGCCTAACTTTCGCGAGTAGGCATCATCACGACTCCCGAGGGTGGAAAATTCGTGTCATAACAATTGATGCTAATAAGCTTTTTGAGTCGGACAATGGATTTTTTTTTATTTAACTCCTCTATTATTCCAAAAGATGACACTAAACATGGAATTAGAGGGAAGATTTAGAGGGGGCAGATTATTCTCTATGCTTTTTTCCATTCTTTTTATTTTTACCTTTTCCATTTTTTACAGGGGAGAATCCAGCATTATCTCCATGATTTTGATGTGTTATCCGTAGTTGATCTTCAAGAATTTGCACGGTAACCTTGTTAGGGGAGTTACGTTGAGGTCCCTTATCTTTTGGATATCTTCTGGATTGCTCCGCCACTTGTCTTGCATCCAAGCCCACGACTAAGTTTATTCTTGGCAATGCTTTGATTTCTGATTCTATGCTCTCTGAGCTTTTATTGTTCTCTTGTCTGTTGATGATGCTATGATTTTTCCGATCTTCATCATTTCTCTTGTCTTCTTGCACATTTGTGGATTCCTCTACCACATCCTTGGTATTGTGGGAAATACTCTTCTCTGATTCATTTCTATGGGTATTACTATGATTTTTCATATCTTTCTTCTTGCTCTTATTCCCTTTGGCCTCCTCTTTATCTTGTAATTTTTGGCTCTTGAAATTGTCGGCTTCATTTTTCACTCCACCAGAGATTTGAACTTGAATAAAGTCAGTCCATTTACTCATATCATCTTTCTTACCTTTCTTGTTATCACCAATCTGTTTGAGTTTGGGCTTGAAGGTAAATTTAGCTTTCTTTTTGGGGAGTTTCTTTTGTTTTTCAGCCTTTTTATTTTTTTGGTTCTAACTCTAACAGTCTGCACCTCCTCCTATTTGTCCTTGACATGAGTCTCAGTATGTCTATTATCTTTGTTCATAGTGCTTCCATTGCAACTGTTATTGGCACTTTTAATAGCGCTGCTTTGTCCTTCCCTTACTAGCTCTTCAATATTACCTTGTTTAATCCTTTTTTCCTGATCTAAAACATTATCAGTTTCAAATAGATTTTTTCCTTTTTTTGCTTCCTCTTCTCTAGCTTCAGAAGCCTTTTTTCTTTTCAATGCTCGGCAATTGACCATCATATGACCCAATTTTTTTTATAGAACTTACAATAGTTAGGAATGCTTTCATATCTGAGCTTTTGCACAAATCCAGTTAGAGGAGAGATATCATATATTTGGCCGACATAAACCGTTTTAGGTAGGGGCTTTAGAAGGTCTATTTTAACCCTGACTTTGGCCATACTAGATCTTGTCTTGCCCCTTGTCGCCGAATCCATTTCCAAAGGTGTGCCAACCGAGCTAACTGCTTGTGTGATATAATGCCATGTGTGCATATGAAAAGGAATACCAGGAAGTAGAACCCATACCGGCGCAATTGGAAATCTTCATCTGGTTTAAAGTCTGGTGACCATTTTTGGAGCCACATTTTCTGCCCCTCAATATCAATAAAATGCCTGTACCAAACCCTATTGAAATCTTCTTCATTAAAGAAATCTAGAAAAATATTATAATTGTCATACACCCAATTTTGACACTTTAACTGAAATTAATTCCTTGAATTTGGATATGAGTTGATCAATTGTCTTGGTTTGAGAAATCTGCCAACAATCGTCAATCTACATTCAGCTGCCATAATACCATAGTAATCAGAAGCCTTAAAGATAACTGATGGCATTCCATTGTGAGTGGTTTACTCTGCCACCACTGATTCACGATCTTGGTGATTAGGCTTTGAAGATGGAAATGGTAAATTCATGTCTTTTAGGGCAGTCGTGATTTTTGCGGCATACGATGTTGTTCCGTCAATTGTTTCAATGGTAGGGCTCACAATAGCAGTGAGAGTGTTTCAACCTTCCAGACGCGCCATCTGGCGGGTCCATGAGGGGTGGGGGTGGGGTGTACTCGCTGTTCAGTTACCGTTGGTGTTTTCACAGAGAGAGAGAGAGAGAGAGTCAAAGCAAATGCGCATATCCTTTCACAGTGTGGGGAACAAATTAGGATGGCAATGGTTAAATGCTAGGTATGAAGTTGGTTTTGTCCTTGAGGTCCAAGGTTTGATTTCTTCTATCGACATTATTTTATTTTCCTTTTTTTTTTTCATTTTTTAGTTTTTTTCGTTATTTGGTTTAAGTATTTAGATATAAATACTTTAATTATTTATAATTAATTTTTTATGTAATTAACATAATTTAGTATTTATTAGAAATTATAATTTTTGAATTCATTTAAAGTAATAAAAAGAGTAGTCTTTTACTATTTCGTTAAAAAATCTACCCACATTTTTAAAATAGTTGTTATTTTGTATTATACGTAAAAAATATACTTTTCTCCTTTTTTTATCAAATTAGAAATATGAGTTTTATTTTATAGTTAAAATTTTCATAAGAGAATAATATATATAGTTTAATCTATTTCTTGAATTTTTTTATTTTTTGATATTTTTCTTTTTAAACTTGCAAATGACAAAATTAAACTTACATGAAAATAACATGTCTATTATAAGAGACAATCAAGGTGGGCACCTAATTAGTAGCTCGGAGGAGGACTGGGATTTGTTGGACGTCAAACGGGCAAGAATGTAGACTACAAATAATATTGGAATTTCAGTTATAGTTTGGCATACTTGGTCATCGGTCCGGAACAATCAACTTTTTTACCTAACCGTAGGGTTTCTGATAATTCTCTTATTGTACAAGAAATTATGCACTACTTCAAGAAAAAAAGAGGTGCTCAGATTTTCTTTTTACTTGAATTGGACCTCAAAAAGGCTTTTGATAAATTAGAATGGGGATTCATCCACGAAACTCTCCATTATTTCAACTTCCCCCCTAAGTTGATAAAATTAATCATGTCATGCATAACAACATCTTCAATCTCCATCCTCATTAATTGTCAACCATCCTCCTTTTTCTCCCCGTCAAGAGGCATTCGCCAAGGGGATCCCCTATCACTATATATATTTATACTATGTATGAAAATGCTCTCACGCAAAATACACATGGAAATGGACTACCAACAATGAAAACCCCTCAAATTATTCAGACAAGGACCACCACTTTCCCACCTTTTATTTGCCGATGACATTACTGTACTTTCTAAAAACACTACAAAGAGCATTAATACTATCATCGATACCCTAAACGTTTTTACTCAGGTTTCAGGACTCACTATAAATTACAATAAATCAAAAACAATTCTCAAAACACAACTCCTTAATCTCTAAAGAAATAGTGATTAATTCATTAAACATGAAGGAAGGATCCTGTATGCGGCGAAATCAGAGGACTTAATTTCCCTCTATCAAGCCATTTAGAAGAATGCCCCGAGACCCCGAGGACGTGAAGCTGTGACCAAATCCCCTCCCTCAGGGATTGTCGAGGCCCGGCTCAAAAAAGACAAAAGTTGAGACTAGAACAGAAGGGGAAGTTCTCAAGGCACACGACTAAGTCTGACAGAGCTGGCCTAATTCAGGGCCTATGCCGAAACATCGCGTCTGGCCGTCCCATCTCCATACTGTACAATTAATGCATGTTGTACTATAACCAGGGTTCCCCTCCTATATAAAAGGAACCCACACTACTTTGTCAGGATCTGATGTTGCTCCAACTAGTCTCCACAAGAGCAATAATATCTCTCTCCCTCTCTTTTTCTTCTCTAACTTACTCGCTCGAGGCTACTTTAGCATTTATTAGTTTCTCGCTTGTTTTTCATTTATTTCTTGGTATTGGCCATAAAGAGCCTTACTTGATCATATCTTAACTATTTCCCCATTCCCCACTACCCTCGATAGCTCGAGCTCGAGCCAGATATCGACCTCGAGGTCCTTCATCGACCGGTTTGAGGCTTGGGCTGTACGCATCTCGATTATATTACTACCCCGTTTCAGCTGGTATCTCTTCGTTAAACTTCATATTCTTAGCATCAACTTCTCTAACGACTAGCATAAAAATAGATCATATATTTTTAGAATTTTATTTATAAATTTAATTATTATTACACTATTTACGGTAAATAGTTTGGCGCCCACAGTGGGGCTAAAAACAATAGTGATTACTTTCTTGCTGGTTTCATTGAACAAACGGAAGTTGTCTTTCACACTTTTTCTTGTCCAAGATCTCTTGATTTCAGGTCGAAATGTCTTTCTCAGTAAACAGAGTCGAGAATGACAATCTCGAAAATCATGGAGAAAGCGATATGACTGTTCCAGTTGTTGGTGCGCCACCGTAGAACCCCCATAACACACTTGGACCGATTCTACTGGATGCGGTTTCTCAAGACGCGCAATGGGTCAACGAAACCTCACGCACCGACGGAAGCATACAACATGGCGACCAACAGGAAGCCCTAAAAACCTAGCCCCGAAAAAATAGGAAGTTAGCCTTCATGTTATTTTTGAAACGTTGTAGGCACAACAGTTGGCCATATCTCGGTTAAAAAGCCATCCGAAGGCTTCCATCACAGTAACGCCAGAAATAGCTCTCCCCTCCGAGCAAGCGCCCAAGAGATCGAGCAATAACGAATTGGTAGCCAACCCTACCATCGCAAAGATGCTTGGGGATCTCACCAAAAGGATTGAATCAAGTTCGTGGAAGTTCGTTCAGTGGCCGTCCCCCGAAGTAGCGACCCCGGAACCCATTCCAGAGAAGCTCAAAATGCCAAAACTCCCTAGGTACATCGGGACCTCATATCCCAACGAACACATCACTGCCTACACGTGCGCGGGAAAAGGAAACAACCCAAAAGATGATAAGATCGAGCCCATCTTATTGAAGAGGTTCGGGGAAACACTGTCGAAAGGAACCATGATATATCATCATAACCTAGCGCCCGACACCATCAAATCACTTACCATACCTGCAGATTCCTCTATAAAGACACATGCCGATGCCGTCAAAGCAGCGATGAGAGATCCCGACATGTCCAGGGCCGAACGAAGGGAGAATGAAATGCCACGGGAATTCGCACCTCATTCCCTGATTGAACGAACGAGATTACCCCCGATCTTGGATGACTGGGCAATACAGGCCTTCCCTTAAAGCCTAAACAAACCAAGCCCGACGATTTCAGGGCAGTTCAAACAAAACTTGATTAGGTACCCAGCCAAGATCTAGTTGGGTGCCTGTACCTGGCGTCAATAAAAAATCAGGGTCGTGGATGACCATCTAGGAGTCTCCTCAGGCTCAGCTTACCCAAACAGGCTCCTGGTAAAGAGAACAATGCTAAACATAGGAAGGTACCGCTCGTGCGCCGCAGACAGGAGGAATGCCCCGAGATGCAATCTACCTTTCAACGATCGGAGAATGGCCCGAGGATAATATCCTTGAGGAACCGTTAACAAATCCAGATTCGACGAGGATGTATGGCCGGCAAGGGCGCCTTGCCCATCAGACTACAATTTCCACATCGCTATACCAAACATCATTTTTGCCGCAGGCGAAACCAGGGATATCAAATGGCTCAGACCAATTTGGTCGAATTCCTCTCAAAGGAATCACAGCCTAGCGCAGGAATTACATAGGAAGTGCGGCCGCGGGGGTGAAGATAGCCACCAGTTCCGAAGAAAAGACGCCAAACCGCCCGACAAAAATCACCGCCGAGAACTGACGAGCGACCGAATTCATGTTCTATCCCCAGTATGGAAGGCGGCCAAGTGGAACGAAGCAAACGGGCCGTAGTGCATTACCACGATATTGGAGGAGCGAAGACCCTTTCTAAGAACCTGTAAAAGGGAGAGCAAATTTCTCGTCACCGGAGAGAGGCAGATTTGGGGATATACCCCCAAGGATGCCCTTACATTCAGCGAAAAGGATACCAAGATCGCGACTCGACCTCATAATGACGCACTAGTAACCTTCTTCCTCACTTGATCCATTTTATATAAAACATGTGCACATGAGTGCAGGTGGCTCGATCAGCACTGTCAGGCCAAAGATGATGGGGTGGCTCAGACCGTCGGGTCAAAACACAACCACCTCTTGAATCTTTGATAGATTCCAAATGGCGATCGCTACAACAAGGAGAAAGACCATTCTCTCAGTACAGCACGACTGGCCCAAACCAGAACGTCGAGTTCCATATCATCAAAGGAGGCGCAAGGCACGAACGCCTTATTCAGACGACCACCGGCGCATCGCTCGAAGATCAGGCCGCCCCCACTTCACCAAAAGGATAAAATTTCACGCAAGGGGCATAATCGAAACCGTCGGCAGGAAGCAATACACGACAAGGGGAAATTCCGCGTCACATGACGCATCGCTGACATCAATATCTCCACTCTCGAAAGAGTCAAAGGGTAAGCGAACTACATTTTTAGCCAAGCCCGATCAAACATAATGGAGGGCTATAATAGAGTCCACACTCTGAAACAACAGGAACATACCAAACCTCGGAACATGGCCTATATAACCCGCGATAAAAAAAACTAGCTCCCTCCTTCGTTATTTTTTACTATCCTGTATGCAGACACCCAGTCAGGGAGTTCGGAAGCTCTAACTCTACTTAGAGACCCCAAGGCCTTAACAGAACCCGCCGCGCTCTATCCCCTCGGCCGGACTTCCACCCCCAAGAGGGTCTTGCTAGCAAGGTTCTTAGCAGAGCAACAGACCTCCTGAGGGGGATCTGACAAGATCATTGGCCTTCTTCTGCAATCAAACGATGAAGGACACCCCCTTTTTTGAAGGCTCCATCCGCTCAAAAAGGCCGGGGAATGACAGACTGAGTTTCAATAGGGAATCATGTACCGAACCAAATGGTCCAAGGAGCCATGCCCGCGCAGGCCGATCTTACAATAATAAAAGGATATGTATTTACGCTAAGAAATAAAAGAATATATTTCAGCATCTTATGCTCTGAAAAAAGGAAAATTCAGCATACTCTTGGCAGGGATCCCCCCATCAAATGCGTCCCGAAATACTCAGAGACTTAGCATCAAAAATTTGGCACCCGCACGACCCCAGGGTTGGAACTCCTGGCTCATAAAGCCCCAACAAGGTAACTCCGAGCTCATGAATAACGGCCTTTGACCTAAGAAAATTCAATGACTCAGAGACTACCTCCAATCGCCATACTCTAGAAAACCCGAGGCTATAAGACCCAAAATGGGCAGACTCAGTATAACCAGATCTATTCTACATAGTAACAAAAACTTTAAGACCTCAGCAGGCATGACAAACTGTAAGACCTCAACAGGCATTACAAACTGTAAGATCTCAACAGGCATGAAAATATTGAAAGACCTTACTACATGCATAAAATTCAATCCTAGAGTTTAGGCCATACGTCGTATTTGTAAGAATCCCGAAAGGGCATACCCTCAGCGTGGATGCCTAAACTATCACTCGAGATCAAAAAATGGCGCCGGCCAAACACATATGACTATAGTCAAAACAGTTGCACCAGCCAAATTAACGCGACTCGGGGACGCCCGACTGTTGCTAACAAAAATCGCAGGCCATTACTTTGAATATACTTCAAAAAGAACCGATTAAAATAGGCTTCCCTCAATAGGAAAACGAGCTTCAACCATGTCAGCTCCAAATCACAAGGCTTCGAGCTACTCAACTTACGAGCTAAGAACCTTCTGAGGTGCTCGAACATCACCGCTAACAACTTGAAATCGAAGTTCTTCCCGAACTGACGACGGGTTAGGCAAAATTATTTCAAAAAGACCTTAATAAGAGGAAAACAAAGCCTACAAAATGCCCACGAGCAAAAGCGTAAGAGTCATTAGTGCCAGCCAAACAAGCCTTCGGGCTGCACATTAAAAGGTCTCAACGACGAAATAGCGTAAGAGCCACTATCACCAGCTTGAGAATCGAAAACATGAGGATTGAAATGAGCTAGAGTCATAACCCGATTCGGAGACCGGATCCAAAAAAGTTAACTACACATGCCCACGGGCAAAAGTGTAAGCCATTGTCACCAGCCAAACAAGCCCCCGGGGCATACACTTAAAAGGTCGCTTCGATCCGAAGCACAAGAGCCATCATCATTCGTCCATGCAAGCATGAAAAACTTGAGGGTCAATTAAAGCTTGAGCTGTAACGCGAATTAGTGACTGAACCCAGAATAGTTCAAACACAATTGCCCAAGGGAAAGAAATCCATGCAGGCACGGGAGATTCGAGATCAGGTAAGCTCAAGCCAAAGCCTGACTCGGAGACTAGGCCTATACATCTGGGGAAAACACAAATGCCCTAATGCCTACTCACGTCAGAAATGGAACTTTAGAGCCTCCGGGCCTATCCAGTGAGCTCCAGATCCACAGAGCTCCCGCCAGACACCAAAACCAGCTCGCCTGGTCGAAAGCAATGCAGAAAGAGATACAAAGGAGATAAAGTTTCAAGTCCTCTTATTTTACATACGCAAAAAGCACGCTCTCCATCTACAAACATTCCCTACGAATGGCACATACAAAATGGCAAAGTCTACGCTCCACTTTAAAGGGCTACGACCTATCAGCCTCGTCTTTACTATCCACGACGTTGGCAAGAAGCGACCAAGCATCACACTCGTCTGCCATCGCTTGAGCTAACTCTTCTGGAGAATAAAGTCCCTAATGCCGATATCCTCAAGTACCTCTCTTCGGGATCTACAACAAACATATTTCTCGACCCTCTTTTCACGGTCGAGGGCCTTCTTCAACTCGGTTTGGGATTCAGTTGATTCCTTCAAACAAATTGCCATATTCTAGCCAGCCTTAGTCCGACTCAATGTTTTTTCAGCCCGAGCATCGATAGTTTTAGTGCCGACCTTCGAGAGTTCAGACTCAAGCCTTACGATCATATTTTCTTGAACTAAAGTATTGTCACTAGCCAATCGGAGTCGGACCTCGAAGGTGGGAGCTTTAGCCAAAACACTCTTCTCTTCCGAAGCGTAAGCCTAGACCTGAGCCCTCAGTTCACCGCAAGCATTCCTGAGTTGGTCGGCTTCGCCCCTGGGGCACTCCATAGCCTCCGCCTTTTTTTGCAACTAAGATAGGCAAAAGGATTAACCTTAAGGGTCAAAAAGGCAAAATGCATACTACGAGAGGTTACCTGCTCCATCAAATAGCTCTCGTAACTCGAGCTCCGGTACACCTCGTATTACCAGTGCATCAAATCAACCTCCTTCTCCTTGCTGAGGAGCCTAAGGAAATCGCCCTCGTCCAGAGCTTTCTAAAGCCTATCTCTATGATGGAGTAGCTTAGACCTGAGCCTATCAAAGGCTTGCATAAGAAAAACTTAATAGGGAAGGGAAGACTTAAAGTACAGAAGGACTACGTCGAGACTCACTATGAAGTGAAGCCGGTGGACTTCCTCGAAGGCCGAGCACACTTTCGTCGATCCAGCGCCTTTGGTCCCAGAATAACCAACCCCGATCGAGGCATGTTCACTCGGACAAGTCACCGCTCTAGAACCAAAGACTCCAGGAACAACAGGCTTGGGTGACGATCTTTCCTCAAAGACACGGGCCCATTTTCCCCCACTAAAAGCTCCATCACACTGCAAGTGTAAGTCCTTCTTATCACCATCTTCACTTGGCTTGGAGACCGATGACTCCTCCCCCTCCTCGAAGGAAAACTACCTCGCCCCAAGGAACCGCCTGATACCTACGATGGCAAAGCCAGTACAAAGAAAAGGGGAAAATTTCGTCTCAAATATATGGAGATCAAGGTAAAAGCAACATACGTGCATACCTAGGTATTTCGCTTCCCATATGCCACAGGACACAGCTTGCCACCTACGATTGTCGCAAGTCGAATGGGTCTCCAACCTCCGGACCCAGACAGGCAAATCGAAAACTTTGCCTAGTGACCACGAATTTGCTGCAGGAAAGAAGGAAACAAAATTACTAAGCTGGCTTTCGCTATAAGAGAATCTAAGAAAACTCGAGACACTCCACTCATGTGCATAATTCAATTCCTCGAGAAAGGGCATGTGCTCCATGGAGATAACGTCAGCCGTCCGAACCTGGACAAATCGACTGGCCCACTCTTAATCCCCATTTTCCTCATCATAAAAATGAAGGCACAGACGAACGACACTGCAAGGTTAGCAGACCTCGATGATGAAAGGGCCGATACAGCCTGACGAGGTGGCTAAGCGTGAATTCGAGCCCAGCCTTCTCTGTAGAGAATCTCATCATAAAAACTATTCTCTAAAACAACGGATGTATCTGTACCAAAGTAACCTGATACTTCAGGAAGAAATCAAGCACGACCCTATCCAAGGGGCCTAGTGTAAAAGGCTATAAGTGCACGTTCAAGGATTCCATCAGCAGGGTCCGTACTACTCTCATTCGGGGAAAGCGCCCGCAACACTACCCACTCACCCCGTCCACAGTATCTCCTCGCCATCTCCAGATGCTCCTCTCTTATCAAAGACATAGTCTTCAGAATAAACTCCCGCTGATCCCGAGCACCGGGAGTGGAACTCTCCCCTCCCTACCAAGCCGGCCCTGAAGTGGCAGTCATGGCTATGGTAGGATTGGCAGACTGAAGCAGGTATCTACACTAACACTTTTTCTCTTAAGGTAACAAATGACCCGATGCCAAGGCGGAAGGACATCTATTTATAATAATGGGATCTTCCAAAAGAAGCAAGAGCCACCCCACATATGTGTAAGAGACAGCAATGACTCACCTATCTAGAATAGGCCACGGGAGGCTAACAACCTCGACACAGGTCCTGGAGTGGTACCCGACCTCAAAAACCTCCATCGACAAGAAGTTAGGCTTCAAGGATCCAAGTGCATTGTCTCCAGTCCTGAGGTGGTATCCAACCTCGAAGACCTCCACCAAAAAGAAGCCAGGCTTCGGAAAGCCTTCAACGCCATCATGGAATTCGAGGCGGTACCCGATCTTATGACTTTCCTTTCTAAAAAGAAAAGTAAGCACGCAAAGTTTCGATCATGAAGGCTCTAGGGGGATCGAGGAATCGCTTAAGTATAGGCAACCCCTCAATGGAAATCAATCCACTACGCTTTAAAAGACTATCTACATCAAGTTCAAAGCAGACCCCCAAGTACCCAAAGTTGACCTTCGCTTAGGATACCACTCTCAAAAGCTCCAAAACTTTGCGTACTATCTCCATGCAACTTGAAGGGCCCACAGCCCGTGTTTATCGGATTAATTTAGGCTTGGTCCGAGGTACGACGATGGGCTCAGAAAAGAGCCATGTCAATCGACAAACGGTCGAAAAGAACGCTCGCATTCGAGTTAAATATCAGCATCAACAACAAATGAAAATATTCAAAGTCCTCGATGCGCACAAGAACATACAATAATAGGGCAAGAATAAAAAAACGGGAATCAAGAAGGTATCTCTATATTCATGAAATTCGTGTACAACTGCCCTCGAGGAGCCCTCTCATATAAGTACAAAGGCCTACAGAGGAATCTCCACACAAAATGAAGAAGCACAAGTATGTACATATGATGAAAACCTAAGAACCCTATCCACCCTTGAAGGCTCATCTCCAATAGTGGCATCTTCGAGTGTCGCCTCCTCGAGCCCGCATCTTCGAAGGCAACTCCCTCGAGCACCACCTCCTCTAGACTCCCAGCTCAATCCCGCGAAGTAAGCTCGCCGAGAGAGAATATAAAGAAAAGGAAAGGAAGGGGACGCATAAGAGGTAGAAAAAAGAGGCATAGCCCACCGAAGCCGGAGGTTGTAGGTTCGATAGGCTGCGACCTCAAAGGCCGGTTGTGCCACTTTATCCCTCGGGAAAGAAAAGAAAAATCTCGAGGGATAAAGTACCACACTAGGCCTGGGTAAGAGATTGAGCAGCGGTGCATAATCCAAATGACTATTAGTGAGAATCAATTCCCCGCATGTCATCATATCGAGCTAATAGGGATAGCGGCAGCAGACATAACAACAACCGCAACAATAATAGAAAAACATAGCCGAGATCAGGCTAAGAGCCACAACACGGCCTATCGAAATGATGCAATGCAACCCTAAGGCCGTAAACTCCAAACATGACACTCAACAATAGAGGAAGATGATAAGGAGAAAAGGGCGAATGAGCAGATGAAGATATTCAAGTAGAAAAACAACGCCATAGCACTCCCATTTATAGGAGATAATGATGCGGTCGCCAAGGCCTTTGGAAGACTGATCGACAGATGCAATTGCTGCATCCTTGAAGAACCAAATCAACAGCAGTACATTCACCTTGGAGAACGTGAATTGATAGTACATTGAATGATGTCAAAATGCACAAGTCCATGGGACACCCCGGTTGCCACAAAAGCTCACGCCACAGGTAGCATCATTGGTATAACATCACCGTAAGAAGCTCATGGAGTCAGATGTCAGAATCATTTCCTATCACTTCGTTTTGGAAAACGTGAAGACTATCTGTATACGGAAAAATTAGAGGACTTAATTTCCCGCAATTAAGCCACTTCGGAATAATGCCTCGAGACCTTGAGGAAATGAAGCTGCGACCGAATCTCCTCCCTCGGGGCTCGTCAAGGCCCGACTCAAAAAAGAAAAAGGTTGAGGCTAGAACAGAAGGGGAAGTTCCCAAGGCACACAACTAAGTCTGACAGAGCTAGCCTATGCTGAAGCATCGCGTCTGGCCGTCCCATCTCCATAGTTTACAATTAATGCATGTTGTACAATAACCGGGTTCCCCTCCTATATAAAGGGAACCTACACTACTTTGTAAGGATCTGATGTTGCTCCAACTATTCTCCATAAGAGCAATAATATCTCTCTCTCTTTCTTCTCTAACTTACTCGCTCGAGGCCACTTTAGCATTTATTACTTTCTCGCTTGCTCTTCATTTATTGCTTGGTATTGGCCATAAATAGCCTTACTTGATTATATCTTAACTGTTGACCCATCCCCAACTACCCCGACAGCTCGAGCTCGAGCTCGAGCCAGATATCGACCTCGAGGTCCTTCAGCGATTGGTCCGAGGTTCAGGCTGTAAGCATCTCAGTTTTATTACTGCCCCGTTTTAGCTTGTATCTCTTTGTTAAACTTTATATTCTTAGCATCAACTGCTCTTATAACTGGCATAAAAATAGATCACGTATTTTTAAAATTTTATTTATAAATTTAATTATTGTTACCATTTTTACGGTAAACAGATCCACTTTTGGAAAATATTTAGGATATCCTATTTTCTCAAAGAAACCTAAAACTTCTGACTTTCAATTCCTTCTTGATAACTTTAAGAATAGACTAGTTGGATGGAAAACTAATTGCCTTACTATAGCAGGAAGGACCACTCTTATAAAAGCAACCCTAATCTGCCTTCCCAATCATGTAATGCAAATGATCAAGCTTCCTGCACATATTACCTATAAGTTAGAATGATATCAGCATAATTTTCTTTGGGGATTCACAACTCAAAACATAAACTTCACCTTATTAAATGGGAAATCATCCAACAACCAAAAACTAGTGGAGGCCTGGGAATTCATAATCTTGCCGATAAAAATAATGCCTTACTAGGATCCTTAGCCTGGAGATTGTTTCAATCCTCATCATCCTACTGGGCTTCAATCCTTCTTTCAAAATACTCACATACTACCAATTCTACTCATATTTCCTCCACTTGGAAAGCCATCAAACAACAGTGAGCCTCATGTCTGGCATTCGCTGGCATATTGTCAATGGAGGTCACATCAAATTTCGGACAGAACCTTGGATAGGACCCAACGCAATACTTAGGAACTTAATTGAAGGGCCTTTACCCTACAATGAATACTCCTCCACTCTAGCGTCCTATATAGAAGGAAACTTTCTAAATATTCCTAAAATACCTTTTGAGCCCCCTCAAGATTTACGTGACCAAATCCATAGTCAATATATCCCTACCACCACTAATTATCAATCACATGATCACATTTACTAGGGTCGTACACCTAATAGGCTTTTCACAGTTCAACCCCTTTATAGACAATTACATGCCAAATCAGACAACACCTCTTTCCAATGGTTATGGACCCTACAACTACCTCAAAAAATAAAATATTTCCTTTGGCTTATGTGCCATCATCGATTACCAATGACTAGTTATCTTTACACTATTCATGTTACCCAGAATTCACTGTGTCCGCTCTTCCTGCTCACTGAAGAAACTATTGTACATCTGTTTTTTGAATGCCACCAAGCACAAAAAGTATGGCAACAACTAGGCATTCAATATCTCAACATCAATTTCAACACATTTCATGAACAAACTCAATTAAAACTATCACAATTCCTCCTCCACAATAACTCTACTACCACTCTAACAAACTCTCATACTATCATTCCTTATGCCCTATGGCATATATGGAAAATTCACAATCGCCTCACTTTTGAAAACATCTATCATCCTCCAAATATTTAGCACATCCTAGGTCAAGTTGCTGAGTAATTTCACCTAGGTATTAATCAAAACACACACACACTCACAAACCTACTTACATAGATGTTAAATGGAATCCTCCTACAAATACGTATTACAAATTAAATTCAGATGGAGCCTATAGTTTAAGAGACCAAAAAGAGGGTTTGGGGGTGTAATTAGAGATTCAACGGAAAAATGGCTACTCGGTTATATAGGTACAAGGCCAACAGGAAACCATCACTACATGGAACTCACTGGCCTACAAGAAGGTTTACGACCTGCCCTCCAACACAAACTCACACCATTGAAAATTAATGTTATTCAACTGAGATAATTTCTCTACTCCGCTACATCAATCCACAATACTCATCCTTAACGCATGAATACAGGTACCTAGTACACCATCTGGATAGACCATAGGTGACGCACACTTACATGTAGCAAAATCAAGTAGCAGACACGCTCGCCAAATATGGGACCACATTAGACTACAATGCCTCCACAACTTTTTTTGTAGAACAACCTCCTTTTGCAATGAAAGAATTACTGGGAGACCAATGGGGCACACTTCACAGACGCCCTCTAAGTACAACTGTCAACGTGGAACCTATCTCTTTTTATCTTGACAGTTTGATGAACCCTTGTATGGGTAATGTAGTAACCGTTGGTGGAAGTGATCAACTGCTCTTTTGTAACACCGCAACACCACCAGCATTTGCTCCTTATCATGTCACTTAATTTATAATATATGTCTCTTTTTATTGACCAAAAAAAAGGCATGCATGCAAGCCTTATATATTAAAAGAAAGATATAAAAAAAAATTTCAAGCAAGAGATTAAATTATATATATATATTTCTCTTATGAAAATTTTAACTATAAAATAAAACTAATAATTCTAATTAGAAGATAAAAGGAGAAAAAATAATTTTATTTTACATATAATACGAAATAACAACTATTAAAAATATCGGTAGATTTTTTGACGAAATAGTAAAAGGCTTCTCTTTTTTTTTTTACTTCAAATGAATTCAAAAATCATAATTTTCTAATAAATATTAAATTCTTTAATTACATTGAAAATTAATTATAAATATCAAAGTATTTATATTTAAATACTTAAATCAAATAATGAAAAAAATGAAAAACAAAAAAGAAACAGGAAAACAAAATAATGCTGGTAGAAGGGATCAAAGCTTGGACCTCAAGGACAAAACCAACTTCATACCTAGCCTTTATCTATTGCAACATCCAGTAGTCTACTCCTATTTCAGTATATTAAATTCTATTTATATGCTTTTTGCGCCATGTGGATTCCAAGAACAAAGAAAGAGAGATGTTAACGGTGGGCCCACAAAATATATATAGATCCTTTCAAAAAGGCTTTACACATATAGCGTCTTTTAAAAAAGCTTTATACATATAACGTCTTTTTAAAAGACTGTATACTTAACTGGTCAAACATCACTTAAAATATAGCATGGTTCCAAAAAATGTTATATATATTTTGGTCAATGTCACGATCCAAAATCCACTAAGGGTCGGGATAGTGCCGGACATCGCTGTCAGGCAAGCCGACACCAAATAACTAGTAATTTCTTGTTTTAATATTCTTGAAATCATTTATTTTAATTATTAAACAATAAATAATTGATTTCACTGAATAGATAATGATACCTTTAACAATCTTAAAATACTAAATAATCTCATAGACATCCCTGAACCCTGTGTCACAAGTGCATGAGCGATTTCTAGGAAATAATTTAATACAATAACTGTCTGGCAAATAAGTTGGACAGTAGAAAGAAAATACAATATAATACTCTAAAGGAGATTCTGCTGGCTGCGGGTCGTCTCGGGAAGTGCTCACCTAAGTCCCCGTATCAACCATGCTGCCGTGCCAAACTAGGCCACTAAACGTACATGTGCCTGTGCAACAAAAATGCACAGCAGGTGTAGCATGAATACAAAAATAATGTATACTTAGTAAGTATCTCGTCAAATCTAGAAGAAGTAGAGACGAGAGGTCGACTTCGACACTTACTAGCGGTCCAATAATAATATACCAACAATATAGCAAATCGAGGATTTTTATAGAAATGGTTGTAACTCAATAGCATGAAGTAATTAATCAATTCTTTTATTAATAGAAAAATTCCAAATTTATTTTTTCCCATCATTTATGCATTTATCTCAAGACAGGGAGGCAATATCGTCATTTACAATTTGCAAGTCAAGCAAATACAAGCATGTGCAAATCTTGCCGAGGTCGTACAACCCCATCCAACAATTTTTAAACTATGCACTTTGTGACGACCCAAAGGGTCATCACTGAATTTCTCCCTTATTCCGCATTTCTAAGGCCTTTAAAACCTCACTTATAGTTGCCTCGATTTGCGTGCGCAGTCCGGGCGCC
>MU682307.1:186968-279287 GCA_026770625.1 Nicotiana glauca
GATTATGCACGAAGGGTCATTCTGTGCCATTGTTGATTATATTATGCACGAAGGGTCATTTCGTGCCATTGTTTGATTATATTCGCACGAAGGGACATTCTGTGCTATTGTTGATTATATTATGCACAAAGGGTCATTCCGTGCCATTGTTTGATTATATTCGCACGAAGGGACATTCCGTGCTATTGTTGATTATATTATACACGAAGGGTCATTCCGTGCCATTGTTGATTATATTGCACGAAGGGTCATTCCGTGCCATTGTTGTGAGAGTTAAGTGAGGAAAAGCACGAAGGGTGATGCCTTGCATTTTATTTGATTGCCTTGGGTGAGGACGAGAGTAAAAGCACGAAGATTGATGCCGTTCAACTGTTGGATTTCTTGCCTCTGTTAATTATTGTTGTGCCCTGTTTCTTATTTAAGTTGATGACTTTTATATCCGGATTATACTCCCCCATAGCACGTTTCCCTCCCTTTTAACTGTTTAGTTTTGGTATTCTTTCCTTTTATTGCACATATATATATAGAACTGTACAGGTTGATTTGGTAGTCCTGTCTAGCCTCGTCACTATTTCGCCGAGGTTAGGCCAGGCACTTACCAGCACATGGGGCCGGTTGTGCTGATACTACTCTTCTGTGCTTTTTGCACAGATCACGGTACCGGAGCAGCTTTTGGACCACAACAGTAGCACGTTGAGTGGGAGCTGACTTCAGTCCAGGGACTACGAGGTAGCCTAGCTGGCGTTCGCAGGCCGGAGTCATTTTCCATATTTTCTGTTTGTTTTCATTGTACCGAGACAGACACGATGTATTTTTCTACTCAGACTTGTTTGTAGCATTCATTAGTAGTCCGTGATATAGCGACTCCAGTTCTTGGGTAGTGAAATATTTAACTTCCGCATTGTTGGTTTACCGTTAGCTTATGTTTTAAAAGACTTCCGCATTTAACTAAAACTTGTTATTTCATTATTGTTGTGTTGTTATCCGAAGATGTTTAAATTCTTGGCTTGCTAGCTTCGACAGTAGGCGCCATCACGACTCCCGATGGTGGGAAATCCGGGTCGTGACACACTGCCATAGGGTCGAATGGCGCGAACCATAGATGTATCTATTCAATCTACCGAAGTGTTCGACCCGTTCCACAATAGATAAACACATTCGAACAGTCAAATCAAGAATTCATCAAGGAGCAATTATTCAGGAAAATGCAAGTTTTTCTTTTAAAAGTCAAGAAATAATATCTAACCTTTTAGATATTCATTTACACGTTCGATATGTTTTAAGCATTTTTGAATTTGTCAACAAGATTAAAAATATTACAAGTAAAGCATGCTTTTGGGCCCTAAACTACCAGAACTTAAGCATAATAGCAGCTACGCATAGATTCTCGTTACTTCGTGCGTATGTAGCCCCCACACATAGAAGCACATACTGAATTACTTCACCTACGGGGACAATTTCCTCTTATAAGGTTATAAAGGAGATTCACCTCGCTCCGAAGTTCCAAAATCGGCTTCCAAGCCCATATGACAACTCAAATCGATGTACAACGCTCCAAAACTAGCCAATAAATGAGAAAACCCATAAATATATGGTCTAATACTCACAAGTCAGAACAATTCAATTTAGATAGATTCCTAACTCCGTTCAAAAAGTTGACAGAATAACCCTCGGTCCCACATCACCGAATTTCAATAAAACTTACAAAATCCGACAACCCATTCCTATACGAGTTCAACCATACCAATTTTACCAAATTTCGATAACAACTTAACCTCCAAATCTTAATTTTTATTCCTGAAAAGTTTTGCAAAAATCTTGATTTCTTTCATTTAAATCCGAAAATAAATGATGAATATAACTATAGAATCATGAAGTATAATTACTTTCGGATATAGAACACTTACCCCATCCATATGGTGAAAATACCCTCAAAAATCGCTTCAATCCGAGCTCCATAGCTCCAAATATGTTAAAAATTGCCGAAACCTCGAAATATAGCTTCTACCAAGAAATTTACTCTTCGCGATCGCGTAAATGGATTTGCAATCGCGAAACAAAATATTTCTCAGCCCAAAATTTTCCCTTCGCGATCGCGGAAAATGCTCCGCGATCGCGAAGAATAAATGCCCATCTCTTCCAAATAGTCTCTAGTATAATGGCTGTAATGTTTTGTACAAAACTCCAAATTGAAAATTTTTAACTTTTTGAAAACTAGACTCCAAGGACTATAACTTTTGTGCTTTTCTCATCTCCCAGTTCCTTATAAGTTACATGGTATAAGCTTCCAAATTTAGCCCTGTGCAACACAATTTTCTTCTTCGCAATTTCCAAACTCTTCCGGGATAGGCTGTAGTGTACCATCCATAACCTTTTGTGCATAGCTCCAAATTACAAATGGTTTAATTTTATGAAAATTAGACACAAAGGGCTACAACTTTTCTTTTTGGATCATCTCCACATTCCTTATAGATTGCGAGATACAAGCTTCTAAATTTGAGTCAGCGCAGCAGAAACTTTCCTCTACGCGATTGCAATAGGCCTTCCGTGATCGCGAATCACTAGCTATTTTCTCCCACTTTACTCATCGCTATTGTGACCAATTCTCAGCGATCACATAGCATACTACTATATCCAAAAACCAGCAGCTAAAAATGGCCTAGAAATGGTCCGAAATCACCTCGAAACGTACCTGAGCTCCTCGTGACCCCATCCAAACATAACAACAAGTCTCAAACCGTATCACGGACTTATTCAAGGCCTCAAATCACATCAAACAACGCTAAAAACACGAATCACAGTATCACACCCCAATTCGAGTCTAAGGAAACTAAGAAATTCCAATTTCTACATTCGATGCCGAAACCTATCAAATCACGTCCAATTGACATTAAATTTTGCACACAAGTCACATTCGACAATACAGACCTACTCCTTCCGGAATTGGAGTCCGACCCCGATATCAAAAAGTCCACTTCCTGTCAAACTCCTCAAAAACCTTCAAATTTCTATCTTTCGTCAAATGACTCCAAAATGACCCACAGACATCCAAATTGATCGTGCTCCCAACACCAAAATCACCATACGGAGCTATTCCCAGACTCAGAACCCCAAACGGACATTGATAACACTAAAATGCACTTCAACCCAATCTCATGAAATTCTTCCAAAAATGCTAACTTCCACAATAGGTGCCGAAACATTCCTGGATCTTCCAAAGCCTGACCCGAACATACGCCCAAGTTTGAAATCATTATAAGACCTGCTAGAACCTTCGAATCCCGATTCCGAGGTCGTTTACTCAAAAATCAAACCATAGTCAATTCTTTTAACTTAAAGCTTCCGAAATGAGAATTGTTTTTCCAAATCAACTTCGAACTTCCCGAAATTCAATTTCGACTATGTGTACAAGTCATAATAGTGAAGCTGCTCATGGCCTCAAACTGCTGAACGACGTGCTAGAGCTCAAAACAACCGGTCGGGTCCTTACATTCTCTCCCACTTAAACATATGTTCGTCCTTGAATGTGCTAAGAATTGTGCTGGAGTGGTCCGAAATCACTGTTTAACACCTTGTGCACCTACTCGTGCTAGTACAACCCAGTTGAGCACATTAGCTCAATCAATTATGAAGATATTCCCTTTTAATTCAAGCAAATAAACTTAGAGCCCAATTCCAACATCCGGAATCTCTGCCAGGCCTGCTTCCAATATATGAACACCATATCAATCACTAAACGAGGTACCAGAACATGACCGCATGCCTTTGCTGAATTCTCACCATGCACCACCTCATTCACAGGACCATTATAACATTCTCTGATCATAATAAAGGACATTTCCCGAATCTGATGCTCACAATGCACCCTATGTCCTATAAGTCTTTTTCCAACTCTTACAATACCGCCATGATGGAAGAGACGTGTAGAAATTCATAACCAACTGCCGAGTCAACAAATCATTGAGACTATACTCCTAACAAGAATCATTACCTCATTTTGAACCAAATAATGGTATTTTTTCTTTAATAAACTTCATATAATCTGATCGCACTGATCCTAAATCCAATGACCTCGTCTTACCTAGTACGACTGCTCAAGTAATAAGCCACTCCAGACATGACCAAATGTCCCATATGATGCCACAATGTGCCAATAGGCTACCAACTCGAATGTGATACATAAGGAAAATGAACACTGGAAGGGACTACTCAACCCATTAAACGAATTAAACAACCGAGAAGGTGTTATAAACTCCCTCAGAAAAAATAGGAAACAAAACACACAAAATAGAATATAGGGGGACTGTACTCAACATCACACTATTGCTGCGTGCAACCCGATCCATACAACACACCCGTGGTGGCGTACCACCCGATCCACACATAGAACTCAAATAAGGAGATATACACCGAGCTAAATTGATCATTACTACAAAATACCGAATATCGGTCACAAGCACGCTAACTTCATAATACCATCCCTAGAGAGACATATAGCGCCATAAGCTAACAAACTCAAGCACAATTGAGGTGCAATATATATTCTGAAACTCAAGAGCCATCTTCCTCACATAGCACCATCGTTACGCAAAACCTCAACACATAAGAAAATTATCAAGCCGTTATAACTCACACGACACAATATAGCATTACATGAAATAGCAGACGATGAAACAACATCCAACGCCCGAATACTCCTCCATAAGGAGCGCTATGCTAAAATAAACACATCCGGCCTGATATAGAGCTCATATTCATACTTAAATCCATTCACTGACCTTAAGCCAATTCTGATCGTACTGAACTAGGCCAATAATCTTTCCTGAGTCCATAATAACCCCCTTTTCCCCATAACACACAAGAACAACCGTCTAATCCGCAACAACCTTCTATATTCCGCAACCAAGTGAATCGAGCACCCTCCATGCATAAATTTTCAGTTAGCGATAGTACCACAATCTCCATACTTGGTTTAAATCCTCAATCTATTAAGTGACTACACGTCACACTTATACAATCTTTCCATGGGATATGATCCCATGGCCTTTTGCACCAGGTAACAAGTCTGCACATTTATACCACCGACCATACAAATGCTGCAAGTGAATCAAGGATCCGCAAGTCAATACACAAAACCTCTTACTCATGACATTGATCTCAGGTAACACTGAAGATAATACTAGCTTACTCTAAACATTTAAATTCTTTTCTTACTCATCCGAGCCCATGACCTCCAAGTCAACACCGAGCCGCAACCTTGATTATCAACTTCCAAATCCCATGCTACTCACGACACTTAATCATGACAATGCACAAGAGTACACAAATTTCATCATAACTCCTGAACCAGAAATAGGGTAAACACTTCATCATATAGAAGACTTTTTCTTAACTCATTTCAAGGGAACCATTACAACCTGTGACTAAATTCTCATAATCGCAGAAAATACCAACCTCAAGTAGTGGTCTAAACCACCATAACTCTTTCGGGATCCATCTGCACATAATAGGCCATACTACTCGAAAGCCTCCAAATAGAATCAATTACGGCGACCGTCAAACCTCACACACATTACTGTAATCATGTGTATAACTTAACACGCTGAAGGAACTAATCATTTTCACTATTATACCAATTCAACCGTTGCTGACTAATTTTATTTCTTCCAATTTACTCTGGGCTTGACTTAGGAATAATAGTTGCCCGATTCAAAATATCACGAACCTAAATCCTCACTCATCTGAGTGACCCTATTCCACGAGATCGCATTGTCTCTAAACCTATGAACCGTTTCATACCCTCCTTGCACGCACCTTCACATGTTCAACTGATGTACCCATTCTGATAATTCCTCAATGAATCCAAAGTCTTTTTCTCATTTTCCTCCTAATTCTACACTACAAGTCGAAAATATCATAGAATATTTCGGGCCTCTTATCATAATCTTTTACAAAAGCTCGATTCTTAACCATACTTCGGGCTTGAATCCTTAGGCACCTCATTTTTAACCTTTGAATTCACTAGGACCATTATTGAGAGTTACTCATTCTGGCTTGGTCTCGAACATACTCAACTCTAAGGCTCCGCTGGCATATGAACACCCATCTCAATAAAGCACTCGACTGAATCACTTCCCTTGTAAATCAACTCTATACGAAGAATAAATCCCGAATCTTCCCAAAGCCTGAACATGAGTCAATAAGGCCAACTATAGCACACATTTATCAATTTCTTTGCTTAAATTACCACTTATGTTCTTTTCCCTTAGCTGTAATACTCACCAATACACCGATCACCCGAACCTCACAAATAGATAACCATGCAACCCAATCATAGGTGGTAAGACTCTCCCACTTAGTTTGAAGCCACTATTACACAACTCTGGAACCCACCAAGATTCTTTATCCCTTATTGACATGACCTTGCGCAATCAAACCACAAGATTCCTGGAATCTTTCCGTTAGTGTTTCATGAACGCTTTGAATCTCTAGCAACATTCGCATATTCAACCTCTTATTAGATAGTTAGTAAAATCCTTCGCAGGAGCTTCCCCAACCACATGACCGCTGACCTGCTCATAGGAGATAACTCACCTGTGGAAATTAAACACCGACATCTTCCAACGTCACTGCACGGTGTACAATCACTATGACATCAATAACCCATCCTGATCCCCTGCTCATTCACCAACTATACTAGCCCATTCACTTCTTATGGACATCAACTAAATACGTGACAATATCTTCTAATTCAAAGTTATATTGAATGCTTCTTCAAATCAAGCAACTCCCTTTCTGTTGCATCCAATCTCCCACCGTATAATAGCTAATATTTCAAATTAAGATTGCGGACCCAATCATCGTCCACTAAAATTCCCAAATCACTCTAAACCTTTCCACAAGGTGTGCATTTATCATGCCACTGAACCCATATACTACTCTGCCACTCTCTCACTTTGGTCAAACTCACTCCTTGTGACGACCCGGCCCGTTGTCACATGAGTTATCGCCCCATTTCTCCCATATTATATTGCTCTATGTTTCAATGTCAGTATTTGAGTTGATTGGATAGAATTTAATTGGGTTTAACTGGAAATGAGGCAGTTAGCCCCTTAAAAGGAAGCTTGTTTTGGAAAAGTCAACCAAAAGTTGACTATATAGTTAGAAGGATCAGATGTGAATTCTGGTGATTTGGTTAGCTTCGGGAGATGATTTGTAACTTAGGAGTGCGATCAGAATTGAATTTGGAGGTCCGGTATAGAATTAGGCTTGAATTGGCGAAGTTTGAATTTTGGCGGATTCCGGTTGATAGGTGATATTTTGATCCGAGGGTCAGAATGGAATTACGAGAGTTGCAGAAGCTCCGTTAGGTGATTTTGGATATACATGCAAAGTTTCAGGTCATTCGGAGGTGTTTAGGTCGGGTTTTTGATCGAATGTGCAATTCGAAAGTTCTTAAGAAACTTAGGCTTTGATTTGATGAAAATTGAGGATTTTGATGTTAACGATGGCATTTTGATGATTCGAGCAAGTTTGAATAAGGTAATAGATCATGTTTGTGCTTTTGGTTGAGGTCCCGGGGGCCTCGGGGTGAATTTGGGTGGTTGAATGAGAGAATTTGAAGTTGGAAGTTTTGCTGGTTTTGTTGCAGCAGGTATTTCCGCATCTGCGGAAGGGAGACCGCAGATGCGACCTCGCGGAAGCGGAAGAAGCTCTGCATGTGCGAAAAGGTGAGAGTTCAGCAGTGTCCGCATAAGCGAAAGTCTTGACCGCAAGAGCGGTATCGCAGGTGCGAGTTTTGGACCACAAAAGCGGTCATGCCCCATAAGTGAAAGTTACGCAGAAGCGGAACTTGGTCCGCATTAGCGATTCCGCAGGAGTGGAAATCGAACCGCAGAAGCGGTCGAGGTGAACCGCAGAAGTGGAGTCCGAGTCGTAAAAGAGGAGTTTGGGCTTTTAAGTGAGAACCGCATAAGAGGATTTTTGGCCGCAGAAGCGGTCCCGCATAAGAAGAAACGGGACCGCAGAAGCGAAAATCGGCCTAGGCAGAAGGGTTTTAAAATGGCATTTCATCCGCGACTTGGGGGTTATTTTCCTCCATTGTTGAGTATCTTGGAGAGCTTTGGGCGAGAATTTTTGAGGGTTTTGACTGAGAATCGAATGGAGGTAAGTTTCTTGGCCTAATTATCCAAGTTTATGGTAGAATTAACATGGAAATTGGTGGAAATTCATTGAAAAGGGGGTAAAGCTAGGGCTTGAGTTTTTGATATTTTAAATTAGAATTTGATAGGTCATTTTAGCTCGGATTTGGTAGTTCTTGGTATGTATGGACTCGTGACGAGACGAGGAATCCGGTAATGTAGGTTTTATATTTTTTCGAGAAGCGGGCCCGGGGCTCGGGTTTTGCTAGTTTCGAGATTTTTGCTATATTTCGATTGTTTTCGATTGGGTGTTGTCCCATTAGTATATTGTGATGTAATCGCTCTATT
This sequence comes from Nicotiana glauca, assembly GCA_026770625.1. Lineage (NCBI taxonomy): Eukaryota > Viridiplantae > Streptophyta > Magnoliopsida > Solanales > Solanaceae > Nicotiana > Nicotiana glauca. The sequence goes on from MU682307.1 coordinate 195,458, forward strand.
TTTTGGTTAGATTCGACATGCGTGGAGGCCAATTTGAGGGGCAAAGGCATCGCGAGTGAGGAATTTCACCGGTTCGAGGTGAGTAATACTTGTAAATGATATCCTGAGGGTTTGAAACCCCGGATTTGCACATCATATTGCTGTATTGAGGTGACTTGAACGCCGGATATGAGCAGGGGGTAGAGCACCATTGGGGATTGTGACTTGGTCCGTCCCGGTTGTGGATTTTACTACGTGATTGATTGAAACTTACTTGATACTATTATGATTTGGGCTGATTGCCATATGTTGGGCTTCATGCCGATTATTTAGATCCTTCGGGGATCGGTATCACTGTTTTTGCATTACTTTGCATATTATTTGGTCTCTGTCCAAGGTTTTAATATGGTTTTGCAAACTCAGTTATTTTTCTCAGATTTGAAAAACTTGAACAATATTTTATTACCGTTTTGAGCAGAGAGCTCTCATTCTAAAATGTGCCCAAGTGGCTTATGTGCATTTCTGGACTGAGCATGGATCTGGCTGCGTGCCGCAGCGGTTTTATAGTGATATCTGGATATCTGGTTGGCTCGGGCTGCACGCCGCAGTGATGATATATTGATATTGAGGCCGAGAGCCTGTTTGAAGCCAAGACATGGCTGATATTGCGTTTGGGCTGTAGGAGCCCCTCCGGAGTCTGTACACACCCCCAGTGAGCGCCGTCGACGTTTAATGGATCAGACTGCACGCTGCAGTGGGTACCGGAGTGTACCGTCATATGCATTGCATTGCATTCATTCATTTGTGCACTATTTGTTGTTTGTGTCATTTCTTGAGATATTTATTTGTTGTTCTGATATTGTATGATCACTTTCAAAGTGGATAAATTTGGGACAGTGGTAACAGTGACACTGTATGATGTAAATGGGTCTGGTAACAGTGGCTGACCAGAGATAGGAATATGGCCTGAAGGGCGAGTTATGATTTCAATTGTGCATTTCGTTTGTGCCCGAGAGGCTGACTTTTGTGCCGACTTGCACTACCTGTTCCTCATTCATTTGCTTAAATTATTGGAAAATGATATTTCAAAAGAGATTTTAAACTGAGCTAGATGTTTCTAAAGGAATTTCACGGTTTTACTGGTTTCCTAAAAAGGTTGTACTGTCCCATATAGCATGATGGAGTGTTCTTACGTGATTTGTTACCGCTCAGTTATTATTTACTCTTATTACAACTGAGTTGGAAGTACTCACTTTACTCCCTGCACCTCGCGTGCAGTTGCAGGTATTTTTCTCCCGGTAGCGGGTTATTAGCTGATTGAAGATATACTAATGTAGCTGAGCAAGGTGACCGCCAGCGTCCGCGGCACCGCACTTCATCTTTAGTTTCCAGATTTTTATTTTGTACATATAATATTGGCCCTATAGTAGTGTTCCTACTTCTTAGATGCTCGTGACTTGTGACACCCCGGTCGGGTTGTGTTGGGTTGTGGTCCTGATTATTATTGCTGAGCTGTATCACTTTACTCATTTATGTTTATAAAAAAAAAATTTAAAAGGAAGTGAATTGGGTTAGTTGGCTGGCCTTGTCTTCACGAGAGGCACCATCACGACCAGTGTGGGTTTGGGTGATGACACTTCTTCAGCAACTACTCAACTCCTGTTTCCCATACTTGGTCTTCTAAGAGTTTAATCACCATAAGACACTTTCCATATGCCCTTCCTCATTCTTCGCTACCCAGTCAAATACACAGGAGGAAACATCACGCACCACATCTGTTGTAGCATTACAATTCCTCAATTCCAGATTTAGTAGCATCACTTCACACCGTATAATATTGAATGGGAAGGAAATTAAGGCATATGCCTCATAGGAATCAAACCGCACGATGAGGAATCGAGAAGGGAAGTGCTCCCAACAGCCCTATAGCCTCTCGAAGATAAGTAAAGATGTCTCTGTAGCGATCTGCAAGACTCTACTAGACTTGCTCATGACTCGTGAGACCTAAGTGAACCTAGTGCTTTGATACCATGTTGTCACAACCCAAAATCCACTAAGGGCCGTGATGGCGCCGGACAACGCTGTTAGGCAAGCCAACACCAAATAACTAGTAATTTCTTGTTTTAATATTTTTTAAATCATTTCTTTTAAACATTAAACAATAAATAATTAATTTCACTAAATAGATAATGATATCTTTAGCAATCTTAAAATACTAAATAATCCCATAGACATCCCAGAACACGGTGTCACAAGTGCATGAGCAATTTCTAGGAAATAACGTAATATAATAACTATCCGAAAAACAAGTTGGACAGTAGAAAGAAAACTAAACACAATACTCTGAAGGAGACTCTACTGACTGCGGATTGTCTCGACAAATGCAGCTTAACTAAGTGCCATATCAACCATGCCGCCGCACCAAACTAGGCCACTAAACTTACATGTGCCTGTGCAACAAAAATGCACAGCAAGTGTAGCATGAATACAAAAACAACGTGTACTCAGTAAGTATCCCGTCAAATCTCGAAGAAGTAGAGACGAGAGGTCGACTTCGACACTTACTAGCGGTCCAATAATAATATACCAACAATATAGCAAATCAAGGATTTTTATAGAAATGGTTGTAACTCAATAGCATGAAGTAATTAATCAATTCTTTTATTAATAGAAAAATTCCAAATTTATTTTTTCCTATCATTTAAGCATTTATCTCAAGACAGGGAGGCAATATCGTCATTTACAATTTTCAAGTGAAGAAAATACAAGCATGCACAAATCATGCCGAGGTCGTACGGCCCGATCAAACAATATTTAAATTGTGCACTGCCAGAGGGTCGAATGGCACGAACCATAGATGCATCTATTCAATCTACCAAGGCGTTCGACCCGTTCCACAATAGATAAACACATTCAAATAGTCAAATCAAGAATTTATGAAGGAGCAATTATTCAGGAAAATACAAGTTTTCTTTTAAATGTCAATAAATAATATCTAGCCTTTTATAAATTCATTTACACGTTCGATATGTTTTAAGCATTTTTAAATTTGTCAACAAGGTTGCAAATATTACAAGTAAAGCATTCTTTTCGACCCTAAACTACGCGGACTTAACCATAATAGCAGCTACGCACGGATTCTCGTCACTTCGTGCATACATATCCCCCACACATAGAAGCACATATCCAATTAATTCACTTTTGGGGACAATTCTCTCTTACAAGGTTAGAAAGGAGACGCACCTCGCTCCGAATTTCCAAAACCGGTTCAAAACCCTTATGACAACTCAAATCGATGCACAGCGCTCCAAAACTTGCCAATAAATGAGAAAATCCATAAATATATGCTCTAATACTCACAACAATTCAATTTAGATAAATTCTTAACTCCGTTCGAAAAGTTTCCAAAATTGCCCTCGAGCACACGTGCTCGGATTCTAAAAAACTCACAAAATTCGACAACACATTCCCATATGAGTTCAACCATACTAATTTTATCAAATTTCGATAACAACTTGACCTACAAATCTTAATTTTTATTTTTGAAAAGTTTTGCAAAAATCTTGATTTCTTTCATTTAAATCCAAAATAAATGATGAATATAACCATAGAATCATGAAGTATAATTACTTTAGGATATAGAATACTTACCCTATCCATATGGTGAAAATCGCCTTAAAAATCGCTTCAATCCGAGCTCTATAGCTCCAAATATGTTAAAAATGACTAAAACCTCAAAATATAGCTTCTGCTGAGGTATTTACTCATTGTGATTGTGGAAAAGGCTTCGCAATCATGAAGGACATCATTTCTCAGCCCAAAATTTTCCCTTCGCGATAGCGGAAAATGCTTCGCGATCTGGAAGAACAAATGCCCAACTCTTCCAGACAGTCTCTAGTATAATGGTTGTAACGTTTCGTATAAAACTCCAAATTGCAAATGGTCAACTTTTTGAAAACTAGACTCCAAGGACTATAAGTTTAGTTCTTTTCACATCTCCTATTTCCTTATATATTACAAGATATAAGCTTCCAAAGTCAGCACTGTGCAACACAAATTTCTTATTTGCAATTTCAAAACTCTTCCCAGACAGGCTGTAGTGTACCACTCATAACCTTTTGTACAAAGCTCCAAATTCAAAATGGTTTAATTTTCTGAAAATTAGACACAAAGAGGAATAACTTTCATGTTTGGATCATCTCCAAATTCCTTATAGATTGCGAGATACAAGCTTCCAAAGTCGGACTAGTGCTCTTTTGGTCAAACTCCTCAAAATCCTTCAAATTTCTATCTATAGCCAAATGGCTACAAAATGACCCACGGACATTCGAATTCACTTACGATCGCGCTCCCAACACTTGAATCACCATACAGAGCTATTCCCAGACTCGGAATCCCAAAAGGACATTGATAACACTAAAATGCACCTCAACCCAAACTCATGAAATTCTTCCAAAAAAGCTAATTTCCACAATAGGCGCCGAAATATTCTCGGGTATTCCAAAGCCCGATCTGGATATACGCCCAAGTCTGAAATCATCATACAAACCTGCTAGAACCTTCATATCTCGATTCCAAATTCGTTTACTCAAAAATCAAACCTTAGTCAATTCTTTCAACTTAAATCTTCCGAAATGAGAATTCTCTTTCCAAATCAACTCCGAATTTTCCGATTCTATTCCGACCATGCGTACAAGTTATAATATCTGAAGTGAAGCTGCTCATGGTCTCAAACTGCTGAACGACACGCTAGAGCTCAAAACTACCGGCCGGATCGTTACAGTCACTAAGTTTTTTCCTTACATATTTTCGTTTTTTGAGTCGAAGAGAACCCGTTGAGGACTTAACCCATCTAAATACAACATACCAAAAGTGGTTATTTGCACAAATCGGCCCGCTACACTTGACTTGATTGTCAAAGTACGAGTAAACAAATTCAATTTTTTCTGTCATGATTATAAGAGGAATTTTCAGAAACCACTATAGTTAAGTGTCAATGAACGTGATATAGCTACAATTTTTATGTTTACTGGTCGTAACTATAATTTAATTGCTATAGTGTTGTATTTCATCTATTCACGTGACTGTATTTATAAATACAGTGAAGTAGGGTGGCAAACAGGGTGGGCCTGGTCGGATATAGGACGGGTCAAAAATGGATAATGAAAAAATGAATAAATTATTCGATCCGATCCATATTACAGATAAAAAATGAATTAACTGGCGAATAATATGACTAACCATATTATCCATGGCTTATTGAATATGATCACTTTTTGGAGAATTTATAGTTTCTCAAACTTGAAGAACCTTTAATTTGAGGTTTTACAAATGGAAAAGTTGAATTCATTAGTTATTCATTGGTTATCCATTTTCGAAATGGATAATATGGTTCTTATCCATATTTGATCCGTTTTTAAAAAGTTTATTATCAACTCTTTTTTAGTGGATAATATGGGCGGTTAACTATTTTATTTTAACTATTTTGTCACCACTACAATGAGGTAATTTGCCTAAAAACATAGGGATTACAACTACTATTGTGATGTATTTCATGTATTCTTGCGACTGTATTTATAAATACAGCAAGAAATTCGTCTAAAAATAGGGATTATAGTTGTTTAATAACGATTCTTATATATTTTACATTGTATTCAATTTCACTATATTGAATTCAGATGTATTCAAATAACAAAAAATAAAGAAATATCGCGCTATTCAATTCGACTGTATATACTGTATTAAATTCACCCATATTCATTCTTAACTATTTTATATTGTATTTGGTTATTCAATTCAACTATATTCATGCAATAAAAAATCATAAAACAGTGATATACGGTTGTATTCAATTAACTATATATATATTCATAACTGCTTTTACACTATATTTAATTTAATGTATTTAATTCGGTTGTATTCAAACAATAAAAAATCAACAAATACAGGGATCCGCCACAAAAAATAACCTTTATAATACATAAATATAGACGAAAATACAATATATTTGTACATAATACTATGTATTTGAGTATATTTGTACATAATACTATGTATTTCTATTATTGTATGTGACTCAATAGAAAAGAAGAAAAGAAAGCAGTGATGACCCAAAGGGTCATCATTTAATTTATAAGTTAATTCTATATCCCGAGGCGTTAAAAACCTCTTTTTATCTTACCTCGATTTGCATGCACGGCCCGAGCATATATCCAGAATGCTTTTATGTGAAAAGTTGATGAAAAAGCTAATTTTGCTTTTAACATTAAATTTAAGTTGACTTTTTTGGATAAACGAACCCGGACCCGTAATTTGATGGTCCCGGAGGTTCCGTATAAAAATGTGGGACTTGGGTGTATGCCCGGAATTGAATTCCGAGGTCCCAAGCCCGAGAAATAAATTTAAAAAAAAAATTGTTTAACTGAAATTTTAAAAGTTTTTGGAAATTTAAATGTATTTGAAATTGATGGTATCGGGCCCGTAATTTGCTTTCAGAGCCCGATACAGGTCTTATATGGCATTTAGGTTGATCTTGTAAAATTTGGTAAGAAACAAACTTGATATGATGTGAATCGTACCCTCGGTTGTTAAAAATTGAACTTAAGAGTTCTTGAGATTTTTCTTTGATTTTGAAGCTAAATTCGTTGTTAAAGATGTTAACTTGGCGATCTAATCCCACGAGTAAGTCCATATGATATTTTTGAGTTAGTATGTACGTTTGGTTTGGAGCCCCGAGGGCTCAGGTGAGTTCCGGATAGGTTTAGGAATTTTTTACACTTAGAAAAGTTGAAGGTTTTGCTGCTTCTGATGCACAGGCATTTTGTGCTTCACGATTGAGAAAGGGAAATTGGGGCTTGGGTCAATTTGGTGTACGTGAACGCGAAGACGGGGACACGAATGCAAAGCACGGGGGCGCTGCTCTACGTGGACGCGACCCCTGTCACGCGATCGCATATAGTAATTAGTGGTGGGCTGGGGAATTGACCTTTTATTCTACGTGAACGCGCACGTTGGTCCGCGAATGCGAGGTCCAGGGGGTATACCCTTCGCGAATGCATGGAGAATATCGCAATCACGTAAGTCCTCGGAAGGCTGCTTTTCGCGATCGCGATAGTGTTCACGCGATCGCGATGAACACTGTCGCCCAGCTCTTTTAAGTAGTAGCAGAGACGAGATTAAATCATTTTTTCACATCTCATTTACCAAAATCAGAACCTAGGTGATTTTTGAAGAGCAAAATCAACACCAAATCATAGGTATGTATTCCTTAACCCATCTCCTTCATTTTCCATAAACACTCATTAGATTTCTACGCTTTAATATTGTTCTTCCATGGTAGAATTTTTGATTTTTAGGTAGAGTTAGGGCATTTAGAATAATTGGAATTTAGACCTTCTTTGGGGTTGGATTTGAAACTAATTGCATATTTGGGCTCGTGGATGAATGGGTGATCGGGTTTTGGTCCTAACCACGAGGTTTGAGCAAGCGGGCCTAGGGTCGATTTTTGACTTTTTGGGAAAAATGTTAGAAAACCTATAATTAAGCATTGGGTATGAATTCTTTAGCATTTATTGATGTTGCTAAATTAACTTGGCTAGATACAATTGAATTGGAGGATAATTCTAAAAGAAAAGCGGCATTTGAAGATTGAGTTGGCCGTGGAAGTTCGAGGTAAGTGTTTGGTCTAACCTTAGCTTGAGGGAATAAGTATTGTGCTTTATTTGCTATGTGTTAGTGTAGTGTATGACGTATAGGTGTGGTGATGAGTACCTATACGTTGGTGTCAAGCATGCCCGTGAGTCTTAAATTATGATCATTGTGATTCTTAATAAGTACTACGAATGCCTAAATTGTTGATTATCCATGTCGAGCAAGATTTAGGTTTATTTTCTTGGTATTTGGTTATTGTTGAACATTGGCTCTAGTTGAGGTTCAATTGAGAAGTTGGTTATTGGTACAAGATTGGTTATAGATGATTCCCTTGCCAGGATATTGTTATTGCTATTGTTTGGGCGAGGAAAGAGTGATAGAGCACGAAGGGTGATGCCGTGCACATTCATATTTATGCATTTGGTGAGGAAAGAGTATAAAGCACAAAGGGTGATGCCGTGTACATATTTATTGATATTGATGCATATGGTGAGGAAGAGAGATAAATCAAGAAGGATGATGTCGTACACATTTCTAATATTATATGGTGAGGAAGAGAGATAAAGCACGAAGGGTGATGCCGTGCATGTCACGCCCCCTTTTTTTCCTCCTCGTGGAGAGAGGCCCAGGTTTCGACATTCCATGGGGGTAATGACTCATTTCCTTTTGGGAATTGGGTATTCGAAGAGTCGCGACCTAACGGATTATGGTACGTTAGGGCACCTAGAGTGATTAACTCTTGGATTGGTTTGCATTACCAGAGATTAGGATAAGGGCTTGAAGTAAATTCGAGGGGAAGGTGTTAGGCACCCTTCTTGGTCCACAATTGTGTGTCCCGGCCGAACTTATATTCACACATTAGTCCGTTAAAAACAAACAATTGAATCAAATAGGTGGCAAGTAAAGCACGTTGGATAACTCAAATAATACGTAAAGATTTTAAATAAATTGTAACACAAAGATAAAAAAAATAGAAAGAGCAATTTTGGTAAAGGAGGGGTCCTAGATTGGAAGGCCTATAAGATCACTCCACACAATATCTGGTAAACATTCCTCGATGAGGGGCTGCATGTGACATTAGCGCGTAGTCATTATTCATCATATTCCATATCTACCCTTCCCATCCCCTTATTGGTCATGCAAAGCGAGTGTTTGGTCAGCAATCTCTATTGCGTACTGCTACCCGTCCCTTCTTAGTGGTCCTGGAGGGAGTTATGACCTCTACCTATAGTTGGTTCTTGACGGACCCCTAAGGTATTAAAAGGTGAAAATTCTAAGGCGAAAAGCAAACACTTAGGACTTTTAGCACATAAAAGGGAACAATTAGAGGCTCAGATTTTTCTCCTCAAACAAAGCATATAAGCAGCACGACTCAAGCACAAGTAAGGGCTTTTACTAGACAATATCGTAAGGCAGGATGTCTAGGTGAATATGTAGAAGACAAGCATTTTTATTTTTTAAACTCAAGAGTAGTAACCCTAGCAGTTGCCTATTTTTTTTTTGAAAAGCTTGTTAGGATCAGAAACACATTACGCAATAGAAACAGTTTCAGAGTTGCAGTTTGGAAAACGCCCTAAAGGCTTACCTATACGCGGAGCACTGGTTAGTATATTTATAGAGTGAAACAAGCCAGTTTTGAAATGGATTTTTGTAATACTTATAGGCATGATATCTAATTATATATCGAGGTAGTTTTAAAGAAATTGTTTCAGAAAATATGGAATACTCAATTAAACCAATCCAGAGATGACTAAACGTTGATTAAATTGATTTATTTAGACTGGTTTAGGTTGATAGGCAGAATTTTGAGTATGGTTCCTTATAGGTATGATATCTAACTTTGATACTGATTTTAAAGGTTTGCAGGTAGGGAAACATACATAAACACTTGTTACATCCTATAGACATGTCATCTATTAGTCAAGCGGGTTTTAAAACATTGCAGATATGATTTCTATTATGGAATTGTTTGAAACCTATATGCATGGTTTCTAGCTTGGTGAGATAAACATGACAAGATGTAAAGCCCTATAAACATGTTTTCTACTTGATAAGGCAATCCGATTTAGATGTAAAGACCTATGAGCATGATTTCTACTTGGTAAGATAATCAAATTGAAACATAAAGTCCTATGAGCATGATTTCTACTTGGTACGGTAATCAAATTGAAACGTAAAATCCTATGATCATGATTTCTACTTGGTAAAGCAATCAGATTTAAATGTAAAGCCCTATGAGCATGATTTTTACCCGTGTTACCCCACAAATATGCATCTACCCATCCCTTTCACTAAATACCTAATATCTTTTTACAAGTAATTACAGACCAATAAATGAATTACATAAGTAAATAAGAAAAATACGAAGCTATTCTATAGGGAGCCTTCGATTAGGCCCAGATTCCCAAAACCTCCAATGGCCTCAAATGCCTCAATTCCATAGACAATGACATAGTCTAGGTACATCAAAGTTCCCTAAAGATCTCAAGAATCCCAGGCAGTTCTTACACCTAGACTTGGTAATGAAAATTGAACAAGTGCAGTGTGGAAGGGCCAACCTCAGTATGTCAGAGTTTAGAGGGTTCTCAAGAGGATCCCAAGGCAATACACATACTGGATAGGGAAGAACTTATTGACTTAGGAGTAGAGTGAAAGTGATTGACACAAGTTGAAAGGTTTTAATGAAAAACTGTATAAAAATAGAAAGTCAGTTTAAAAGTAGTAAAACAATAGATACTGTTTGAAAATGGATTGAAGAAATAAACACAACACCTTAGGACAGGTTTATACATAGCCAGTAGTCATATAACCAAAGTAAATGCAGTAGTCACAAACATGAGTCAAGGTGTCATGACCCCAAATCCAGACCCGGTCGTAATGGCGCCTCTCGTAAAGACAACGCCAACCAACTATTCCCCATTCGAAGTTAAACCATTAAACAACAAGAAAAATAGTCTAAACATGATTTAATCATACTAAGTAGCAGATAATATCATAGAAATACGGAAGCACAACCCAACACAGCTCTAACCGGGGTGTCACTAGTGATGAGAATCTATAAGTCATAACACAAGTCTGTTAAGTCTGTAAACTAGTACAACTGTCTGAAACAAGATAGAAATGATAAAGGAGGAGAAACATAGGACTGCGGACGCCAAGCAGCTACCTCATGAACTCCAAATGTTCACTTGAAGCTGGAAGGATCAGCACTCGGGAGCGGAACCAGCTACGCCTAAATCTGCACACAGGGTGCAGGGAGTAAAGTGAGTACTCCAACTCAATGAGTAACAAATGTAAATAACGTCTGAAAGCATGAAAACACGTAAGGCACAAGGCATTCTATAATGAAGCAGTAAAACCATTTAAAAACAGTAAACCAGTTAAGAGATAAGTAAAACTCCTTTTTCAGGAAGTAAGTATATAATTGACAGAGAATAGGCCTTCATATCCATTTCTACAAGAAATTCTGTATGAATAAGGAAGAAATTGAATTTCTTGATTCCATTCTTTACTGGAAGAATTTCCTTGAAAGTGGAATGATAATGTTGCTCGATATCTTTGAACTTTCCACTAGCGTACCCGCATATTTTCCTCTGGCCATCTTTTTCTTCAAATAGAACAGCACTCCAATATTCATTGCTGGCATCAGTCTGCGATATCTTCTTACCGTCCAAAGGGATATAGAGGGACTTTTAAACTTTCCCTCGGGCAATATCTCAGAATAATACCAGTAGCTCGGGCTCAATCTCACATCATAATGGGTACCTGCGCTCACTGAGGGTGTGCAGACTCCTAGAGGGGCCCCTTACGACCCAAGCACAATGTCAAGCCATCTCGTGGAATCATCACTAGGATCTCGGCCTCATATCAATCAAGCCACCTCGTGGTGTACATACCTCAGGCCCTCGGCCACAAATCAATATCAGTGTTTCCTCACAACGTAGACCCTCGGCCTTACTCAGTCAAAAATCCTCACAAGCCACTCGGGCAATAGTAAAATAGTGTTTCTCAGCCCGAAACATCATTTAAAATATCATATAAGTATTAAAATTGAGTAAACAGGCTGAGTATGAAAACAAAGGAAAATAATTGAATGAGAAAATATCAATAAAAATCCCTGAAGGGTTCAAATAGTTGGCACGAAGCCCAAATATGGCATTCAATCCAAATAATGATGATATCAAATAGATCTCAGTCAAATATGTGATAAAAATAATCAATCGAGACAGACCAAGTCACAATCCCCAATAGTGGACGACTCCACGCTCGTCATCAAGTGTGTGCCTCACCTCAATATAGAACTACGATATGCAATCCGGGGTTTCAAACCCTCATAACATCATTTTCAATCATTACTCAACTCGAATCGGTCAAATCTATAGCTCGCGATGCCTTTGCCCCTCGAATCAGCCTCCACTCGCATCAAATCTATCCAAAATCAGAACGAGGACATCAAAATATGCTAAGGGGACGAAGCCTAAGCGAAAACAATCAATAATTGACACAAATTCCGAAATTACCAAAACTCGACCCCCGGGCCCACATCTCGGAATTCTGTAATTTTTACACCAATAGATTCCTTAACTCCCTACGAGTTCATACCTATCAAAAGTTCAGAAATCCAATCTCGAATGGTCCATCAAATCCTCAATCATAGGTCTCTAATACTAAACCCTATTTTCCCTAATTTTCACCCTTAATTTTCATAATTTCTAACTCTAATCCATGGAATAATAGCATAGGAATGACTTTTAGTTCCAAATTCCTTACCTCAATGAAGTTCCCTTGAAATCCATCTTTCAATTCATCCAAAAAGCTCCAAAGCCGAAGTGGAAATAGTGAAAATAACTCAAAATCGTGAATGAAATAACTTATATGTTCTGCCCAAACTCCGAATTTGCTGTACTTCAACCGCATCTGCGGTACCGCATTTGCAGTTCTACGTCTGCTTCTGTGGAATCACTTAAGTTCCTAGCCATCTGCATTTGCGGTGCCTTGCCCGCATCTGCGACATCATATATGCGGTTCTCCTAGAAGCTTCTACGATCCCAATCAAACATACCTCTGGTCACTTCTGTGGCCCCTCTCTCACATATGCGGCACCACACCTGCGTTCCCCAATCCGCAGGTGCGAAAATACCAGAAGCAGCAAATTCAGCAGCTGCAACAAAAATCCAACTTCTCCGTCAACCATCCGCAATCACCCCGAGGACACCGGGACCTCAACCAAAAGCACAAACATCTCCTAATAACTTATTCAAACTTGTTCCAATCATAAAAACACCTCAACCAATATCAAATCACCCAAAACACATCAGATTCAAGCCAAACTTTCTAAAATCTTCTGAATTCCACTTTTGATCATAAACCCAAACAAACCACGTCCGAATAACCGAAAATTTTGCACACACATCCTAAATGACATAACAAAGCTATTGCAACTCTCAAAATCCCATTCCGACCCCTATATGAAAATCTCTCCTACTAACCGGAAATCGCCAAAATATCAACTTTGCCAATTCAAGCCTAAATCTACTCCGAACCTCCAAAACCCATTATGATCACACTCCTAAGTCTCAAATCACCTCTCGGAGCTAACCGAACCATCTGAACTCACATCCGAGCCCTCTAACACATAAGACAATATCCGTTTGACTTTTCCAACATAAACTCACTCCAAAGAGACTAAGTGTCTCAAACTCTATCAAAATCATTATGGATTCGATCCGACCAACCCGATACCACAAAACGCGGATAAACAAAACATAAAGAAGCAAATATGGGGGAAACAGAGTGGTAACTCATGAGATGACTGGCCGGGTCGTCACACAAGGGGTTTGGGATTCATGGAACACTTGATTGCAAACACATAATCAAGCAAAGGTCTAGGAATAGGTATAGATATGCTCAAAAATAGCTGACCAGGCATAGTCACAAAACCAGACATAAAGAACAAAATCACATATTGATCTTAAAGAAGGGAGATATATAACATGCTAATAATATAAATATCAACTACAAGTTTCACAACAAAACCACAAATAGAAGCAAACTAGAAACAGGATGAACTGAAATAATAAGAGAATCATATTGTTGTTAGAACTTTGAATTGAAACTAGAAGATACCAGTAAAAAGGATAGTAAGTAGAGTGAAGGAACAAGAGAATACAATGGTTAGCCTTGGCTTGCAGCCGGCTAACTTAGAGCAGAATCAACTAGTACAAAAGATTACAGAAAGTTTAAGTGTGAGAGATAGTTTTTGAACCTAGAGTTTGTGTCTTGTGTTAATGAAAGACTATGGTATATATAGTAGTTAGAAATTAGATAGAAATAAGGTTAGAATCATATTAGTATAGTAATTATGGAACTCAGAATAAATTAGAGCAAAGTCAGGACAAGTACTCCCTTAAGTTAAGGGAAGTAATTCAAACGGTAAGAACAAACAGCATATAAGGGTAGAAATCAGCATATGAATAATAAGGAAAGAATCAAATTTGGTAAGTATAGGGTAAGAAATTATGGCTAAGTTAAAAAAAATCCAATTAAGGAAATGGTTCAGTAAGGATAAAGTACCACAACAAATAAGGTAGGAGAATCGGTTAATTTAAATAGACGAGGTAGAAATTTAGGGTATAAAAGAAAATCTTTGAATCAAACCATAAAATAAGGAAATCAGAATCAATTAACATGAAGTTATGATTCCATTATTTACATATAAATAGATTAAGAACAATTTAAACGTAGCAAACAGGCAGGGTTAACGATAGAAAGAGGCAAGTCTTGAACAATCGATGAACATAATCATATAAATGTGGTATAAGTTAGGCTAAGAACTTAGTAAGAACATATTCGAAGCAAGGTAAACACAGAAACTTAACAAGAATCGAGTAGTGATGCTAACACATAGAACCAAATAAAGAAAACCTAGAAATATTAGGGATTCTAACACAGGCGAGTTGAAAAAGCAGTAAGAACATAGAATCAGTCGAGATATGCAAAGGATAGAAGTTTAAACATAAAAATCAGTTTAAACAAAGTGTAGAAGAAGTTTTGAAAAACCCTAAATTTAAAAGAAATTAAAAATAACTTGAAATCGACGATTTTTGCAAAAGAGGTTCGAGAACAGTATAAAACATAAAAGGAACAAACTCAAATCATTTGAAAATAGCACTGATCTAAGAGATGCAAACAAAAATTAGGGTTTCAAAAGAAACCCCAAATAGAGATGGAAGAACCTGCTTATAACTTCAAAGATCGTAACAAATATAGTGTGATTTTGCTAGAAATCATACCGGAGTAGCCATGAACAGCCAAAATAGCAAATCCTAGATACAAGTCGGCGTGTCTCAAGGTCCTTGAAGGCCTCAGAGAAAACGAGCAAGGGAATGGAGGAGCCATTGGAGGCTTGGGGTTAAAAGGTAGTCACCGGAGAAGATCGGAGAAGACCGGAGAAGGGAGGCAGTTGAAAGGGGGTTAGGGTTAGGTTGAGAGAAGAGAGGAGATGAGAGAATTTGAGGGCGACTGCCTTTTGGAAATGAGGCTAGGGTTAGGGTCTTAGGAATTAAAAAGTCAAGAAGTAATACAGGCCGTTGATCTGGGAGATCAACGGCCAGGATTTAATGGATTCTGGGTCGGGTAAATGTATATAGGGTCTGGGTCGGGTAATTGGGTAAGAAATTGGGCTGGGGTTGGGTCCAATTTGGGCTATAATCGAAATGTTAATCTGGCTCTTATTTAAATAGCTAATTTTCCTCTATTTAATTTATAATAAATAATAAAACAATTTTTGGAAAATATTTTATGTACCAAAATAATTTAAAATATATATTTATCATTTTAAAAATATAGGAACCAATTTTACACATATAAAATGTAATTATACATTAAATGGTCTAATATTGCAATTATATGCAATTTAGCTTAAAAAATATCAAATGCAATTATAAAAATTCATAAAAAATATATTAACCATATTTTGTCATAAGAATAGAAATTAAATGACTAATTTTCCACAACAATGATTTGAGAAATGATTATTGAGGATTTTATGAATAAAAAGGGGGGGGGGATAAATCAATTTAAATCTCTAAAATTATGAAACCCTTGTGCATGCTTATATATTGTTTTGAAGGTATTTATGCATATTTAAAATATATAGAAAAATATTGGGTATCAACAGTGCACATTTTCATTACTTGATTGCATTGGTGAGGAATGAGAGAAAAAGCACGAAGAGTGATGCCTTTCACTTATTGCCTGTTTATTATGATTTCTTGCTGCTTTGGTTCAAGTACCTTAATTGTCTTTTTCTACTATTTCTATGATTCATTATATTGGTATTCCCCCCATAGAATGTTACTTTTCCCCCGTTACTTTTGAATTACTTTTATTACTGTTATTCTGTTAGATAATGTTTAGCTGCAGGTTATTGATTTTTGCGTCCTAGCCTCGTCACTACTTCGCCGAGGTTAGGCTCGACACTCACTAGCACATGGGATCAGTTGTGCTGATACTACACTCTGCACTCTTTTGTGCAGATCCCGGTACTGGAGCATACAAACCTTAGCTTGGGGTTGCTGCCTTCAGTCCATCAGGAGACCCGAGGTAGTCTTGTAGGCGTCCGCAGGCCTCGGCATCCCCTCCTTATCTAGTTTTCATCTATTCTTTACTAGTAGAGACGGATATGTACTTGCTTGTTCAGACTTTATTTGTAGTTTTCTTAGATAGTCCGTGAGATTGTGACACTAGTTCTGGGTAGTTTATGTTATGGATTCGTATTAGTATTAGCTAAATTTTTAAATTTCATTCTTCTGCCTTACTAATTTCCGCTATTTATAAGATTTTAATTTACAATTATTAATGGAAAAACAAAATGAAAATGGTAAAATAATTGGCTTATCTAGATTTCACTAGTAGGCACCATCATGACTCCTGAGGGTGGAAAGTTCGGGTTGTGACAAGTTGGTATCATAGTTTTGGGGTTGCTTAGGTCTCATAATTCACGGACAAGCTTGGTAGTGTCTGAAGGATCGGTACAGAGATGTCTGTGCTTATCCCCCGGAGGCTACAGAGTGAGGAACATTTTAACTTCTATTCTTCTTTGTCGTGCGATTTGGTTTCTCAATGCTAATTGAACTTCTACTCTGTTCTTTCGTAGATGGAGAGAACACGTGCTTCTTCATCTGCTGATCAAAAACCCAAACCAGCAGCAACAACTCCCACGAGGGGTAGAGGGTGAGGCCGAGGCCATTCTAGAAGCCGACGCAGGGGCAGAGCTCAGCCCAGAGGAGCATCACCAGCACCGGAGCCTCAAGTTGAGTTTGATGATGAGGTTCTGGCCCAGACAGTTCTTGTGGGCCCAGCTCAGGTCCCAGAGGGGTTCATTGCTACCCAGTACTCCAGGATGCTCTGGTCCGTTTAGTGGGCCTTATGGAGAATGTTACTAGGTAGGCTTACTTTATTTAGCACCAGCCGTCTTTAGGATGGGGGAGGAGCACAGACTCCCGCTACCCGCACTACGGAGCAGATGGCTCCCTAATTCAGACTCCAGTAGCTCAACCAGTTGGAGTAGTTCAACTTGGTATAGTAGTTAGACCGGTGATGAAGCAGCTATGTCTACCGATGCTTTGTGGAGAATGGACAGGTTCACCAAGCTATTCACTACTACTTATGCTGGTACATCTTTAGAGGATCCCTAGGATTGGTCCGATAACATCCATTCCCCATGCCGTGAATGGACATGACGAGCTTGTTGCATTAAGCTCATTTGGGAGCACCTTTATCATGTCAGCATGTATTCGACAGTGGTGGCATTTGCGGACATACTGGATATAGTCCGTCTCCATAGTCATCCAAAAATGACATGCCTGGAGTATCTTCTTGGCTAAGACAAAACCATTCATATGTGGTCCACAGATCCCGACATGAATTTCCTCCAGCAGTTTAGATGTTTCCTCATCGACACACCTTAGTAATCCCAAATCTGGAGTCCTCCTATATAGGATTCCTCCGTTGTGAAAGAAATTTTTGGACAATCTTAGATGCGTGCACTTCTGAGTAGTATTTACAAGCTCTGGGTATTCTCCTTTGCTAAATATTCCTTGATGTCATGAAACCAAGGCTTTCGTCTGCTTCTTCTTCGACGTGAGCACAATAAGCTGGCTGATTGTAGATCTTCATGTGAATAGGATCAATGAAATTCTTATCTAGATTTTGTATCATAGAGGCTAGGGTAGCCAATGCATCGGTGAACTCATTCTGGACCCTAGGGACATGTTGGAATTCCGTCTTTGTGAATATCTTTCTCAACTCCTGTACATGATGCAGGTATGGGAGTATCTTGGTGTTCTTGGTTGCCCATTCTTCTCGGACCTGATGTATAAGCAAGTCTAAATCTCTAATCACTAGCAACTCTTGGATGTTCATTTCAATGGCCATCTTGAGCCCTAAGATGCAGGATTCGTACTTGGTCATATTGTTAATGCAGAGGAACCTAAGCTTGGCGGATACCGAATAATGCTGGCCGGTTTCTGACACTAGGACTGCTCCTATGCCAACTTCTTTGAAATTTGCTGCACTATCGAAAAACATCCTCTAACTATCATAGGATTCTGCAATGTCTTCTCCTACAAATAATACCTCCTCATCAGGAAAATACATCTTCAGGGGTTCGTATTTTCTGTCCACATGATTTTTTGCAAGGTGATCCGCTAGTGCTTGTCCCTTGATTGCCTTCTGAGTCACGTAAACAATGTCAAATTCACTCAACAGGATTTGCCACTTGGTTAGCTTGCCCGTGGGCATGGGCTTCTTGAAGATATACTTCAAAAGATCCATACTTGATATGAGATACGTAGTATAAGCATAGAAATAGTGTCTCAACTTTTGAGCTACCCAAGTCAGAGCACAAAAGGTGCGTTCCAACAGAGAATACCGGGCCTCGTATGGGGTGAAATTCTTACTGAGATAATATATGGCTTGCTCCTTTCTCCCTGTTTCATCATGTTGCCCTAGAACACATCTAAATGCTCCATCCAATGCTGCAAGGTAGAGTATTAGTGGTCTACCTGGCTTGGGCGGGACCAAAACTAGCGGTGTTGACAAGTACTCCTTAATTCTGTCGAAGGCCTTTTGGCAGTCATCGGTCCATTTGGTAGTGGCGTCCTTCTTCAGGATCTTAAAGATTGGCTCACAGATGACAGTAGATTGTGCTATGAACCAGTTGATATAGTTAAGTCTCCCCAAGAAACTCATTACTTTGTTCTTGTTCTTTGGCGGTGGCAGTTCTTGAATAGATTTGAACTTTGATGGATCCAATTCTATCCCTTGAAGACTCATAATGAACCCAAGCTATTTTCAGGCTGGAACCCCGAATGCACATTTTGCGGGGTTCAATTTCAGGTTGTACCTTCTTAGTCTATTGAAGAATTTCCTCAAATCTTCCATGTGATCAACGACTTTCTTGTTCTTAATGATGACGTCGTCTACATACACTTCGATCTATTTGTGTATCATGTCATGGAAAATGGTGGTCATGGCCCTCATGTAGGTGGCCCCTGCATTCTTTAACCCAAAACGGCATTATCTTGTAGCAATACATCCCCCAAAACAATCAACAAATGACTGCAGCTCATGCTTAGTGCATTTGTCAATCAAGATGTGTATATTCGGCAAGGGGAAGTCGTATTTTGGACTGGCCCGGTTTAGATCCCGGTAGTCGATACAGACTCTGACCTTCCCATCCTTCTTTAGTACTGGCACAATGTTGGCTAACCATGTCGGATACTCTACTACCCTGAGAACCTTAGCTTTTAGTGACCTCTTCCTTGATTTTCAAACTCATATATGGCTTGAACTTTCTGAGCTTCTGCTTTACTGGCGGACAGGTCGGATCAGTCGGCAATTTGTGAGCCACAATAGATGTACTTAGACCATTCATGTCGTCGTACAACCAGGCAAATATGTCCTCACACTCTCTTAGAAACTCTATGTATTCTTCCTTTTCTAATGGTGACAAAATGAACGCCAATTCATGTTTCTTTGATGATTTCTGCATCTCCCAGGTTGATGATTTCGGTCTCGTCTAGGTTGGACTTAGGTCTATTCTCAAAATTCTCAACTTTTTTAACAATTTCTTCCGGTATATCATCTTCCTCTGAATCTATGTCCGTTTGTTGCGTTGTCTCGTTGCATGTCACAGTCATCGATTCATCAAGATAAGTAATAGTAATGCTGTATAAGTAAAGTAATGAGAGAAAATAATAAGAGTAAGATTTATAAGAAAAACCGAATTGATTTTGATAAATTCCATAAATGTTTTGAACATCGGAGCTCTTTCTTGCAAAAACAAAAATGCGAAAGGAAAGTAAACTAGTAAAAACAAAATAGTGTATGGTGCTTGTTTTGCCTTGCTACCTCAAGGCACACCGGGCTCTGGTGGTTTTGATGGTCTAGTTGTTAAGGCATGCTCCTCTGATTACTGCCTGTATGGAAGGGCCTTCCTCCGCCTCCTCAAAAAATAACACAGCAATCCATGTCATCATCTTCTAGGAACAAGTTCCTCATTGCTACTAGTGCTTCCTCTTCTTCTGACCCATAGATAACCTTGGCTGGCTAGAAAGTCTATTCTAAACGTAGTATTGGTTTCTCCAACAGATAGTAAGGACCACCAGGATGGCAACCATTCATTGAATTCTTTCCAGTTATACTCATATCTCAATCCGAAGGTGGTGCCGTGTTTCTTGAGCTTGATGGGCTTAGCGATTCCTTGGAGATTCTTGACAAGTCCCTTTCCAGGTTCATACCCACTGCAGTTCAATATGGTTTCAATTTTGTTATCCCACCATTTATCCATATTGACGGCGCTGACTCGCTTAATGTAGTGATAGGTCTCCCCACCTATCCTTCTTCTCCCTCCAATTGCTGGAATGGTCTGGCGGCTGTATATGGGATTACTACCGTCGCCACGAATTATTACCTCCTGGCGATTCCACTCAAACTTCACTGCCTGATGTAGTATTGATGCCACGACCCTAGCAGCGTGAATCCATGGTCATCCCAATAATAGATTGTAAGATGCCAACATATCTATCACTTGAAAATCAACATCAAACCAAGTAGGCCCCATTTGTAAACACAAGCTAATTTCCCCAATAGTAGACCTTTGAGACCCATCGAAAGCCTTAACGTTGATGGCCCCGTCCTTGATTTCATGCAGCCCTTTTACCAATGTCCTAAGTGTCACCAGTGAACAGATGTTGAGACTGGACCCCCAATTGACCAGAATCCTGGTGATAAAATAATCTTCACACTGCACAGTGATATGCAATGCCTTTTTATGACTCAATCCTTCTGGTGGCAGCTCATCTTCGTGAAAAGTGATCTTGTGAATTTTCAATACCTGACCTACCATGTTAGCCATCTCTCTATCGGTGATGTTGCTTGGTACATAGGCCTCACTTAGTACTCTTAACAAGGCATTCTTGTGTGCATCGGAACTCTATAGCAGAGCAAGGATAGAAATCTGTGCCAGTTTCTTGTTCAGCTGATCAATGACTGAGTATTCCTTCACTTGTATCTTTCTCCAGATATCATCGGGCCCGATTTCAATGATGGCTTGTTGACCAGAGGTTTGCTTACTTGGCTCGGCCAAGTGTTCCGGAGTATAAACCCTGCAGGTTCTTGTCATACCCTGTGCTGCAACTATTTCCCTGAACTTGGCTTTCCCCTTCCTTCTTGCCTTAGCTTTGTAGTCCCATAGTATGGATTTTCTGTGGATGGCGTTATGACTGTCATTGCTACTGGAATGGGCACCATTGCTTTGGAAGGTAATACAACAACTTCAAATGGCTCAGGTGCCTTTGGGGACCCAAACTCGACCTTAATTGGTATTGGCGTCTTTGTGGAGGCTAGTGTTTCAAACTCAAGTGGTATTACCTCGGCATTTTCAGAAGGCTGAATCTGGACTACAATCGGATTAAGGGTGACTGTTGGCTTCTTTGGATCGTCGCCTTCTGTGATCAAACCGATTGATCCTTTGTGATCCCAATCATCCTGTATTTCAATCATATAAACACCTCCAACCTTATGGTCTGGTAGAGGGTTATTACGGACATTCATGGCTGGCTCCTTTGCCACGATGATCTTGTTGTCAATCAGAGCCTGAATCTTATCCTTCAGGGATAGACATTTCTCAATGGTGTGCCCTTTCATGCCAGAATGGTATGCTTAGGTTTTATTTGGGATTGACCCATTGGGAAGGGTTTTTAGGGGTTATAGCACGGATAGGGGTGACATAACCAGCAACTTTGAGTCTTTCATATAGCTGGTCGATTGGTTCAGCAATGGCGGTTTACTGTCTGGGTGGTCTGCGGTCAAAATTTGGTTGGGGTCTAGGAAAGTTTTGGACAGGGAAAAGTGATTGATAGTGGATTTTTGAGTGTTGTAGGCTTGGTAGACGTGTGCAGGTTGGGAATATCTGGGTAAAGCAGGTTGGTATGTAGGAGGTAGAGGCGATTGATAGGTAGGCGGTGAGGTTTGGTAGGAGGGTGCGGGTGTTTGAAAATTTGGAGTGGGATGATATGTAAGTGGAGGTATTGTGTAAGTTTTGTTTTTGACAGGTGATTTGTTTCTCTATGCAACCATTACGGCACCTACGTCCCTTTTCTTGAACGTACCACCAGACTGTAGAGCCTTGTTGGTGGCTTGCAAAGCTTCAAAGTTTGTAACCATACCACTCTTGATACCTTCCTAGATCCTTTCTCCTAGCTTGATGATGTCAGAAAATTTATGATTTCGATCAACATCAGTCTTTCATAGTATTGCGGATCCTGAGCCCGGGCAAATAAATTGTTCACCTGTTCTTCCCCTAAAGCAAGTCGAACCTTAGCAGCCTCTGATCTCCAACGAGTGGCATACTCGCAGAATGTTTCTATGGGTTTATTCTTCAGATTCTGAATGTAAACCGCATCCGGTGCATTTTCCATAATAAACTTGAATCTGTCCATGAAGTCGGATGCCATACTTATCCAATTTGACCACTTCTTTGGGTCTTGGCTAATGTACCAAGATAGGGCATCTCGTTTCAGGCTCCTCATGAAAATCTTCATGCGGATCTTCTCGTCTTTTCCTACTCCGACTAGCTTGTCGCTGTATGTTCATAAGTGCACCCTGGGATCCCCTGTACCATCAAACATTTCGAACTTGGGAGGTTTGTACCCCTTGAGCAGTTCGACATCGGGCTGTATACATAAGTCTTCATAATTTAGCCCCTCAATTCCCTTACTACCTTCAATGACTTGAATTCTGGTGGTCAACTTCTTAAGCTCTTCGGCCAGATTTCTGATGAGAAAATCCTTATCATCGGACTAGGGTGTGCTTGAAATGGGCTGAGTGGAGTGTGGCACGGTCTCCACGTAGATAGTGGTGTTGTGTTGTGTGTGGCAGTGGTCATTTATGGATTTCAACAGTTTCGGGATGGGCAGTGGAGCATTGTTGTTAGGAGTGTGGCAAGTATTGTAGTGGTGGTGAGGAACTGGTTGCTTTGGGATGTTTTGTGGAGGTATGGGATTTTGAGCATTTGGGAAGGTAACTTTTGGAGCTGTGAGGGAAAATGACAGACTTGCCAAATTTCGGATTTGATCAAGCTCTTCTTGGAATTTCAGTAGTTTTTGTTCTATCTGAGAGGCATTTTCCTCGGGGACCATAGCACCACGAGTGACCTCTACCCGTTTTGCTAAGTTGTTTGAATCTTCTATTTTTCTTTTGCTGTTGTGCCTGACAGGCCTGGGAGAAGGAGTAGGTGGAGGGCCCCTGGATCTGGTAAAGTATGCTGATGTTGCTAGAGTCCACGAACTAACCTTTTGGGGAGGGGAATAAACAAAAAGTAAAACAAAAGGTAACAAGTTAGTAAGGATCATAAGGAAAATGTTGTGATATTTAAACACGTAGTACAGGAAATATAAAACGTGTCCTTATTTTGGGGACCTCATTATGCCCGAGGTAGTCCTAGCGACAAGTAAATTTGGAGAACTTGGAATGCTAGATGCCTCATTTTATTGATAAAAAGGTAGACGAATCCCAAAACGACACTAAATAACATTAAATAAAATGTCACTAGTGGACATAGGCCTTATTTCATTTCTCAAAGCAAAAAGAAAAAGCTCCTATATATTTGGTCCCAGAAGGACCTTCCCCAGACTCGGCAGTTTAGCTCCATCGAACAGCTCTCCCAGCTCGCGCAATCCTAGCAGCAGGTAAGCTCGGGCCAGATGTCCTCCTTCATTCCCTTCAGCAACTCGGCAGTCTTCGACCCTCTTTAGAAACTTCTTTTCCAGTTCCACTATACTCCGCTCCAAGCAGATCAGTCATTGGTTGGTGCTGACAGCCATATCCTTCCATTCTTCAATTAGTTTTTGATTGGATTCTTGTATTTCACGGTGCTCATTTTCACATTCCCCCATCCTCTTGCGCAGTTGGTTGTATTTTACTTGTGCTTCAACCTTTTCATCGATGATTCTGTGACCTCGAACAAACCCAGGTTGACCTAAACTATTGTGATTGTCCTCCAGCCAGCCTGAATAATGTGGGGTACAACCAACATGGTAGCGATCCGGTTCAATGGTGTCTTTTCCCAAGACAATTTTGCAGTGCCACATATGTTGAGCCTTGCACCTGTATGGACTATCATCATTCTGGAAGTCAGCCCGGAAGTGACTCATCTTGTCGACCCTTGGTATAACCTGCTTCCTACCAGCTTATCTCATAGCTCGAAGAGGGACATAAGGGTAGGTCCCCCTCAAACCGATCAATATTAGAAATGGCGCATCCCTAGATCGAACGATGAATTCTTCAGTAGGGAACCACTCGAACATCCATTGCTCCCGGTCCTCAGTCAAATTATCAAAGAGTTCGACCCATTCTCTAGCATTATCTGGTTGGGTGAACATGTTGGGCATGTAATTCATTAGCTTCGGGTGATAAAAGGTGATATGATCATCCCAGTCTCTACGATGGATTTCCTGTCGATATTCACCCTTTTGGAGATGTTCCATGATCCAAAGTAGAAGTAGCAGATTACAAACCTCGAAATGCTTGGCTCCCTATTAACACCTTTCTAGGGCTCGGTATATTTCCGCAATGATCATCGGCACGAGACTGAATGGATATCCGTCAATTCCTTCTATTAGAGTTTTGGTGACCATAGCTAGCCTGGTATGGATTCTTGTTTTCTTTATTGGAAACACTATCATCCCCAAGAAATAGAACATGAAGACAAAGACCGTTCGATGGATATGCCCCAATGATGTAAGGGTGTTCTCGTCAGGATAAGTAAGGTAAGATTTGCTGTGACCGTACTTTTCGTACAAATAGTCAAAGGGAATGTACGAATTCTTCAAACATGTCAAGTTAGGATTCTTCTTTAGACCCATCATTTTGAGAAATTCTCTACCTTTGCAGTTTTCTGGCATCAACAGACCTGGAGTTTCCCATGGTATTCCAGCAAGTCCTCCCATCTCCTCAAGCAAAGATGTCATCTCAATGTCTCCAAAGCGGAATACCGACCTATCACAATCCCAGAATAGAGTGGCAGTTTCTATGATTTTGTTGTCGGGTTGAATTTCTAGGAGAGAAGGTAGGTTTCCTAGATATTTTCGGACAAGAGCTTGATCACTGGAATGAAGATCTTCTCACCATCTTAACAATTTGGGGTGGATGTTGGTGACCATGCCGAATCTGGGGACCTCGTGCCTTAGTTTTGCAAGACAAAAAGTGTTAGACCCGTACACCCACAAGACTCGACTATTAAATATCAATAATCGATATAAGAAGCATTTAGTTCTCCAAATGAATGCACAGAATGTGGTAGTGTCTGTTTGGGTTTCAAGGAAACCCAGTGAACTTTGGACAAGGCTATCTTAAAGAGTCATTATGCGGACAACATAATTGACTTGGCTAGGTTTGACAATGATGCATGCACAATTAAGCAGATTAGGGTTTCTATGGGGTATTAGATTAGTACCCTTGAGCGGAAAACTCAAAAGGGAAAGGCACGGAACCGTCGACTACACCGTTGATTGACTGGTTTTACCGCAAATATGCCTTTGCCGAATTTAGGGGGTGATAATATCGGAAGAGCGAAACCATTCATTATAAGCGTTGCTATGGTATTTTGTTTGGCACGAGTGGAATATGATGTTGAAAATGCAGTTACAATGATTAACAAGTTATCACGTATTTACACGTTCATAAAGTAATAATTATAACAGTTTCTCATAATTTACAACAACATTAAAGGAAAACATTAAAAGAAAAGAAACAAAGAGCCAAGTCAGTTTCGTAGTAGAAGAAGGAATAAATACTTAAAGGCACTTTAAACAAGTAAAGACATGTAAAGAAGCATAAAGTCACCAATAGTATGAAATGGTAAAAGCCTTAAAGAAATCCCCAGCAGAGTCGCCATGGTGTCGATGCCCCCCTTTTTCTCGTAAAATTGGGTTTATGACATTTGGGCGGACAACTCATTTCCTTTTCGGAATTGGGTTTTGCAATTGAAGAGTCGCCACCTAATGATTAAGTGCATTAGGACACTAAGAAGAAATTTGATTTAGAAAACCAGAGATTCGGTAAGGGCTTAAAATTATCTCGAGGGGAAGGTGTTAGGCACCCCTCAAGATCCACTAGTGTGGTTCCCCGCCATGCTATAATTCTGACTTTAAGTGCAAGCAAGAATTACAAATACAGGGAAGTCTTGACATAACGGTTGCAAGCAATAAAAGAAGTTAAAGGGGTTGAAGTTTAGGAAGAAGATAGTTTTGAAATTTTGAAAATAAACAAGTAAAGGGGAAGAGGTTTGCACATAATTTTTTTTGCGAGCAATTAAGTTAAAGAAACAGAAATTTTGGGAAGAAAGTAGTTTTTTAAAGTTATGAAAATAACCAAGTAAAAGGGAGGGGTTTTCACAAGTAAAAGAGGTTAAAGAAGCTGAAAATTGAACAGTTTTTTTTTCAAAATTCTGAAAAATTAAGCAAGTGAAGGGAAGGGATCCTAGGTTTATAAATAATATGCATCATCCCACACAACACTCGGTAACCGTTTATACACATGGTGTTATCGTGTGGTTATCATATCCATATCTACCCTTTCCCACCCCATTAAGGTATTAAATGCAGAATGGTCATGTTTTCCTATTGTATGCCACTACCCACCCAATCCTATCAGTCCCGAAGGTATTTGGGACTACTAGTCCTAAAGGAAAGGGAAATTTGACTTTGTGGTTTAAAAGGATAAAATTCTAAGGTGACAGTCAAAACACATATGTAACAGATATGGGAAAAATATACAACAAATAGAAAGGCTCAAACAGACCTCCTAAAGAAACAAAGAGAAATAGATAGTCGAGCATGTCTTGCACGTAATAGTTATGGTCTTAATTAAACTTAAAAGAAGCTGGAGGCAGACTGATTTTATTACACGTTTTAGATGATAAATCTGAATCAAACCTGCCTGCTAGTTGGAATTTAACAAATTCTGATTCCTATTAACTAATTTAACTTATGACTTGCCTAGGTGAAACGTATAGGCATGATATCTAACAATGCAGGATTGTACTAGTTTTTTAAAGAAG
Source organism: Nicotiana glauca (assembly GCA_026770625.1). Classification (NCBI taxonomy): domain Eukaryota; kingdom Viridiplantae; phylum Streptophyta; class Magnoliopsida; order Solanales; family Solanaceae; genus Nicotiana; species Nicotiana glauca. The sequence goes on from MU682307.1 coordinate 222,711, forward strand.
AAGACTTGTTGATTATACAAAGCATAAGCTCTGTAGATATTGAGCCATGCTATCTATTGATTCTTAGACTTAGGTGAAAGAGGCGATTCAGGTTTTAGTTGATAGCTCCTATAGGCATGCTTTCTAGGTGCTAAATGATTTTAAAATGTTTATAGTCGAAATAAAAGTACAGAAGTCCTATAGTCATGGTATCTAGAATGTTGTTTGTTATTTAAACCTATAAGTACATTTGCGTAGTGGTAGATACATATGCAGAATTCAGGAGATCCTATAGCTATGTTATCTATGTGGTATGCAGAAATATGAAAACCTACAGACATGGTTACTATATGTAATGCAGGAGCTATAGATATGGTTTCTATATGAGAATGTAGAATCTATAAGCAGGATTTCTATATGAAATGCAGAACCTATAAACATGTTTTCTAGATAATACAAAGGGCAGAAACTTATAAGCCTGGTTTCCATATGAAAATGCAGAACTTATGAGCATGGTTTCTATATGAAATATGTAACCTATAAACATGATTTCTATGTGAAACATGCAGAACTTAAAACAGGACATGATTGCTAAAACGTATTAAATTCCTATGATCATGATATCTACCCTTTTCATGCATGATGTACCCTCCCCTTTTCACTAAAACCCCCAATAGTTATTACAAGATTATTACAACCCAAAATAGAATAAGAAAAAGAAGTAAAATTACATCAGAAAAACTAAAAATTTCCAACCAAAGAGAGCATGATTTAGGCTTCTGTCTAAGGCATGAAGTAAACCAAATCCAAGGATCGAATTCCGAAAGCCTTTCTCATTTTTGGGTATGTCAGAGTTACCAAGAGCCTCATAAACTCCGGGCAGTGCTTACACCCAAATTCATTACATAATTGAATTATAGTGCAGTGTGGAAGGGCCAGCCCTCAAATGTCCAAGTTCAGAGGGAGCTCAAGGTCCTAAAACAAGGCTCGTAGGAGAGGGGCAGAACTTAGAATCTAAGAGAGAGTGAAAATGCATAGAGGGGATTTTAGGGAAAGCCAAGACAAGCTGGTGGTCATACCCAACAACGAGGAGTGCTGGCACACCCCAACCAATATGTTAACCACATTGTTTGGGAGTTAGGATCCCTTAAAGGATCAAGTCCAGACATGAGCAACAATTTGGATGTTTTCATGTTCTGAACTTAAACTCAAAATACATAGAGGGGAATATGGGTCTAGGGATTCACAGTAGGAACATGTTCAAAGAAATTAACATTGCTGATTAACATTAAACACAGGTGGTAAAACAGACAGGGGTGTAGGGATTCACAGTAAAAACATATGGAAAGGAATTGACTTGCTAATTAACATTAAACATAGGTAGTAAACAGATAGGGATGTAGAAAATTTAAAAACATTGGGATGAGGCTAAAAACTAAATTAGAACATACCAATTTCAGGGAAACAAGAAGAGAAAAGCAGTAGTAAAGCCAAATTGTCAGCAAACAGCCAGAAGATCTCAAAAGGGAGTGGAGTGTTGAATTGAGTGTAAGAGTATTGAAATTGAAAGTGTTTAGTAAGTTATGTGTGTAAAAAATATTGTACCCCCCGGTCTCCTAAAATGCAGAAGGATCGTACCTTTTATAGTGCAGAAAGCAAGTAAAAATAGGCAAGAAAATAGTTTTGAAATCAATTACAAAAGGTTTCCCTTTGATTAAGGGATTCTGATTTCAAATGGGTAAAATAATTAAGGAAAGAGTTTGATCAAAAATCTTTTCCAAAGTAGCACAAGAAGGATAAATACACAGAAGTTTATTTAAGGCAAAAGTCTAGTGGTACACGGTTTGTGCAAATAAGGAAAGGCAATCACTCAACAGCTAGTAAAATCATAATTGAGTTTTGGTATGAATGAATCCAACCAGAAAGGGTGAAGAAAGGTTTAATTAAAGGAAATCAGTAACAATCAATCGAACCTTATTAAAAGGAATTCTGAATCAATCACAAGTTGGCAAAAATCTTTTTTGAAGGGAGAATTAATCATATATAAAGTGTACAGACATATGAATCAAGAAAGAACCGTCGTGCTAATTAGAAAAGCCTAGCATAGAAAAGTTCAGAGTCATAAATAAAGAGGCTCAAATTCAATACATAGACTCAGAATTAGTTTGAGAGAGTCCAAGGTTCCATAATAGAACCCTAGTCCACACACAAGATCAAACTCGTCAAAAACCCCAAACCCTAGGGTTTCCAACTCAAGTAAGATGCAGAGACGAGGAGGCAAGTAATAAACAGGCTCACAGGTCTCTTTCAGAGACTTATGTGAAAGCAAATAGATAAAATAGCTGGTTCAAGGCAAATAGAATAAAGAACTGATTTGAAGCATAGAGAACACATTTTGAGAAATGCTTGGAACTTAAACAAGTTCAAAGGAGAAAAAGAATTAGTATAACACTTAAGAAAATAGTAGAGGGAACATGTGTAGAGAGAACTCAAACAAAGTTCAGTAGAAGAAAACAAAAAACATAAGAACTCAATAGGAAATACATACAGTAGAAGAACACAAAATACTGGAAAAGTATAGCAAAAGAACATATAGGAAAACACAACAAGATGAACATGTGAGCATGGCGTAGAAGCACAGCAGAACACAAAGCACAGAGAATCATGTATAGTAGAAAGAAAGAAAGAAGAAAAACACATGCGTGGTAGAAAAGAAAATAAAGAGTCAGAAAAACATTTGGAAACTTTTTCAGAAACCCTAAATCGAAGAGAAGTTATTTTTTGAAAGAAAATTGGGGAAAACGTTTAAGAACTCAAGTAGAACACAGACATAAGCCAGATCTTAAAAATAATTAGAGAGAACCTCGAGTAGTTGGGTTTCAGAGAAACACTAGAATGAGAAAGGTTTCGAAAAGTTCGATCCTGAGTCGGATGAGTCAGAACCAGGCTCGAAATGCTTTGAATGTGCTGAGCACAGCCGGAGAGGCCATGGAACCTTGAATCAGCGAAGATCTGAATGGATCTCATCGAGGTTAGACCTAAAAACTTCGAACACTCGATGTTTAAGAATGAAGGAAGGTGAGTACAGGCCATCCACGGCCTTAGAAGCCATGGATTCCGGTGAGGTTGTGGTTGGAGAGCATGAGAGGGGCTAGGGTTTCGTGGAACCTTCGAGAGAGTTTGAGAGAGGGAGAGCATTTAAAGGCGGCAGATAGAGAGAAATGAGGGGATTAGGGTAGGTTAGGTGAATTAAAAAGGAAAGGAACGATCGTGGCCGTCGATCAAAATGATCAACGGCCTAGATTGAAAGAAGGGTCAGGCGGGTTAATTGGTTAGGTGGGGGTCGGGTTAAAATTAAAATTGGACCAGTCCAATTGGGGGTTAATATTGGGTCAGTTGGAGGGTCAATTTTGTCTATAATTGAAATAAAAATGGGTTAAATTTTAAACAACCAGTTTTTCCCTTTTTATTTTATGAAAATAGTAAAAACAATTTTGAAAGCAAATTAAAGTAGTGGATTAGTTAATAATACGTAAATATTAATTTAAAAATATTGAATCCAATTTCATAATTATAAAATGCCGTTAAATCTTAAAGTAGGCTAAAATTACAATTATATGTAATTTAGCTTCTAAAATACCAAATAAATTTATAAAAATATATAAAAACTACCTTAACTATATTTTGGCATAAATATGGGAATAAAATAAATTATTCACCAAAATTGATGATTTTGGAAATAATTATTATTTTTATACTGCTAAAATGGACACTAAATTGATTTTAAAATTTTTTTAAAAAAATTGAGAAAAAATATTTAAACACTTGTCATCACCCCCTTTTTCCCTCCCTCCAAAGAGCGAGAAATCGGGTTTACGATATTTGAAAAGATAACTCTATTCCCGCTTGGGAATTGGGTTTTGGATTTGGAGAGTCGCCACCTAATGATTGTAGTGTATTAGGACACTTTAAGAAAGAAATTAAGATGAAAAAGCAGAGTTCGGGTAAGGGTTAGAAATTATCTCGAGGGGAAGGTGTTAGGCACCCTCAAGATCCACTAGTGTGGTTTTCAGCCATGCTACAATTGTGACTTTAAATACAAACAACAAGTAAACAAGTAAGCATTGCAAATACGAGGAAACTTTCACATAATGGTTGCAAAAAAAATAAAAAAAAGGTACAAAAGGTTTAAAGAGTGCTGAAACTTGGGAGAAAGTAATTTTATAATTAAAGAAAAGATATACGAGTAAAGGGGAAGGGGTCAAATAATTAATGCAAGTGACTTAAAAGAAGTGAAAGAGGCGGAAGTTTAGGGGGAAACAATACTAAAATTCAGACAATTAAAAGAAAGATTTTTCATGATAGGTGCAAAGAGTAAAAGAAAAGGTTAAAGAAATTGAAAACTGGACAACTTTTAAAATTCTGGAAAAAGTAAAATAATAAAGAGGGAGGGGGTACTAGGTTTATAAATCACATGGATCATCCATACAATACCGGTACCCAGTTGTACCCATAGTGTTTTCATGTGATCATCATCTCCATGTCTACCCTTTTCCCACCCCGTTAAGGTATTTAAAGCACGGACTAGTATCGTTACTTATTGCATGCTATTACCCATCCCAATCCTATCTGTCCCGGAGGCAAATGGACTACTAATTCTAAAGGGAGAGAGGTTTGGGGGCTTTTAGAAGTTTTCAAAGGACAAAATGCTAAGGCGTCAATCAAAAAACACGTAATGCAAACAAAGGGGAAGCAGACAAGCAAACAGGGCTCAAATACGCCTCCATAAATCAGATAAAAGTCATAGAGTTTAGAATGTCTTACACGTATTGATTTGGTCTTAATTTAAATAAAGCGACGAGCGGACTGGTTCAATGCATATTTTTAGACGGAAAGTCTATATTAGGCTCGCTCGAATGCAGTTGACTAAAACCGATTTGATTGATTAATTAATCCTTTTTTCTAGGTGTTGGTTAGAACTAGGCATGCTATCTACTGATTTTAGAAATAATGCAAAATGATTATAGAATAAGGTTACCAATTTTAACAGAACAATACGAGTTCAGCAGTTGAAGTAGCTTTTATTCAGATTCAAGATTTCCTATAGGCATGCTTTCTATATGTTTACTGATTTTGAACTTTTTAGATGTTAACAGAAGTCCTATGAACATGGTATCTATATGCAGCTTTTACTATTAACCTACAAACTGTTTGGCTGATAACGCTTATATGTGCAGAGATGCGGGAGTCTATAGGCGGTATTTTTATATGTGAATTTGCAAAACAATTAGACGTTAAGCCTATAGGCAGGATATCTATGTGTGGAGATGTAGAAAATCAGAAGTTAATCCTACAGGGAGGATATCTATGTATGGAGTTGCAGGTATCAGAAGTGAATCCTATAGGCATGATATCTACATGCTTTATTGCAGAAATTAAGAAGTTAATCCTATAGGCATGATATCTACATGCTTTATTGCAGAAATTAAGAAGTTAAACCTATAGGCATGATTTCTATGAGTGGAGTTGCACAAGTCAGAAGTTAACCCTATAGGCATGATCTCTATGTGTGAATTTGTATAAATCATAGATAAATCCCTATAAGCATGATCTCTACCCTTAGTGCATAAAAATAAACCCCCATCTCCTTTTCACTAAATCCCCGAGTGTATACAAGTAATTACAGCCCTAAAATACATAAAACTGGAATTAGAAAAAATACATCAAGAATCCTCAGCTACATCCGAGCAGCCTAATTCAGACTTAATGCCTAATAGTATGAGATTGAGTCAACTCCGAGATCCAGATTTCCAAGACTTCTCTCATCTAGGGTGTTTTAGAGATCTAAGGGATTTTAGGAACCCTAGGCAGTGCATACACCCAAGATGTTAATTAGAAATTGGGTTGTGCAGTGTGGAAGGGCCAGCCCTTATGTGTCAAAGTTCAGAGGGAGCTCAGGGGTCCCAAGGCAAGGCTCACACAAGAGGGGCAGAACCTAAGTTCTAAGAGTGAAGTGCAAGTGCAATGAAAAGGGGGTAGGGAATACCCAGGTAGGCTGGTGGGCATGCCCAGCCATAAAGTAGATTGGCACACCCCTGACCTAATATGTTGGTCAAACATTTAGAGAGTAAAGACCTACTGGAGGTCAAACTATGGCCTGAGCAATAACTAAAATACTGTCAGGCCAAAGCTGTTACTCAGCACACACAATAAGGGAACAGGGATGGGAAATTGACAAAGCTTAGGGACCAAAGGGTCCAGTTCATATCCATGGACAATAACTTCAAATATTGCCATGTTTCTAAACCATAACTTAAAGCACCTAAGGGGATACAGGGGTTTGGGATTCATAACAAATGACTGACAGAGTGCACAAACATAGACAAATATTAATTTACAAAGGAAAAAGAACATAGTACATCATGCTAGTGTCATATCTGGACTGCAGAAACATGAGTGGAAGCAGCCAGGAATGACAAACTGGAGCAATAAAAGAAAACATGTTGTTGTTGAGGCTTGTAAATTAACTAGGACATACCAGTAGAGAAGCAAAGTGCAGAAAAGGTGAAGCAAACAAGAGTCCACAGTCTAGCCTTGGCTTTCAGCCGGCTAGACAAAGCAACAACAGAAGTAGTAGTAAAGAAAGAGAGAGTTTTAAGAGTAAGAGCATTTTTTTTACTCGAGTTGTTCGTGTGTAAAGAAAAGAGAATAGGGTATTTATAGTTTTGAAAACAAGTGAAGAATAAGGTAATAAGTAAAGTTTTAACACAAACATGGAAACAATCACAAGTCAGAATCAATTAACACAAGATTTCCCTTTAATCAAGGGATTATTGTTCAAACGGATACTGACAGGGTCAAGATAAAGAAAGAAAATCAGTTTGTAAGCAGAATGGTTGTTGCCATAAAAGGAGCAGTAAAATCATACAATGGGTGTTTAAGTCCAAATACAAGACTGTACTTCATTTTGGAAAGGGTTTAGTAAGGCCAAACAAGGAAAGCGAATCAATTAACCCTTGACAGGAGAGTAAAAATCAGAATTTCACGAAAGGAAAAGTTTTGAAATCAATTACGAGTTTGAAAAAAAATCAATCACATAAGGAACTCAGTATATAAATGAATGCACAAGTAATAGATACACGAAGCCAAGCTATGGCAAAAGAACAGCATATAGTAGTAGTTCAAAAGAAAACACTCGAAGCATGATAGTTAGGTTTAGTGTTTAACAGTAGAGAAGAAGATCAGAAGCATGCAAAGAGTTGAGTGAAAACCATACGAGTTGCACAAACAATTTCAAAGAAATCGAATAGTCCCCAAAGAAACTAGGATTTTCGAAAATCAATCGAGTTTAGAGGAGATAAGATGATAAACAAATAAACAGATTCAGAATCTCAGATAAGCCCCCAAAAATTTAGGGCTTTCACTATGCTAACTCAGGTATAGAAGAAGGGTAAATCAAGCAAATATTAACAAACAGAAACTCAAACAAAATCCCAAAATTAGGGTTTTTAACATGCTAACTCAGATAAAAATAGGGTAAATCAAATGAATATTACCAAACAGACTAAGAAACTTAAACAAAATCCCAAAAATTAGGGTTTTCAACATGCTAACTCAGATAGAAAACAACATAAACAAAACACGGTAAAACATGTTGAGAATCGGAGAAGAGATTTGAAATTACTTGACATGAACCCCTAGTTGAAGAATAAAGAGTTTCTGAAAGCAAAAATTAAAGAAACTTCTAGAAAAATGCATAGAAGGTTCGCACACACACAGATCCAGAGCAGATCTAAAAATAAATCGAAGGAACCTCAGAGATTAAGGTTTCGTAAGAAACCCAGGTGATGAGAAAGGCTTTGGAAACCATCGATCTGAGCAGGAAAGTCGAAGGTCGAACTCAAATAGCCATGACTGGTCGACAAAGGTTGAAGACAACCGGAGAACAGTCATTGAGCCAAGGCTTGGTCAAAACCCTTCAAGACCTGGTCATAGGACCTTAGAAATGAGTACCCAAAAGCCATGAGAGGCTAGTATATGCCTCCGATGAGCCTGAGAAGCCATAGATTAGGGTTTTAGTGAGAGGCGACGGCTAGGGTTTGAGGTGAGTTGAGAGAGAGTTGAGAGAGAAGGGGATTCAGAGGCGGCGGTTGAGAAAAAATGAGATAGGGTTTAGGGGTTATTTGAATTAAAAAGGAAAGGGAAGTTATTGAGCGGGTTAAATGGGGACCGGGTTGGGTATGACAGGAAAGGGGTATGGATCGGGTTGCAAGTGGTAATTGGGCTGGGTATTTTGGGCTCAATTTGGGATTAATTGGGGATTAAATTGATGCTATATTTGCAATTGAAATGGCTATGTGTTAAATTGATGAGGCCTCTTATCGAACCCATGATCTTATGTATCATCTTATTTTGCCTCATTTCTATTTGACCCAGGGTCCACGTATTCTTATGTATCATCTTATTTTGCCCCTTATCTGGTTGTGCCTCGTGATTCTTTGAGTGCTCCAGTATATGCGTCTACACCAGTGGGTGATTCTATTATGGTAGATCATATTTATCGAGCTTGCGTGGTTGTTATTCGTGGTCTTGAGACCCATGTAGATCTCGTACTTCTCGACATGGTCGATTTCAATATCATTCTAGGGATGGATTGGTTATCCCCATATCATGCTACACTAGATATTCATGCCAAGACTGTGACCTTAGCATTACTAGGGTTGCCTCATTTGGAGTGGAGAGGGACTCCTGGTCATTCTACCAGCAAGGTTGTCTCATATATGAAGGATCGGCGTATGGTTGATAAAGGATGTTTGGCCTATTTGGCGTATGTTCGTGATTCTAGTATGGAGGTTCCTTCTATGGATTTTGTGCCCGTTGTTCAAGAGTACCAAAGGTATTTCCTTTATACCTTCCGGGGATGCCACCCGACAGGGATATTGACTTTGTATTGATTTGAGTGCGTGCACTCAGTCCATTTCTATTGTGTCGTATTGTATGGCCCCGCCAGAGTTGAAAGAATTGAAAGAACATTTGCCAGACTTGCTTGAAAAGGGATTCGTGAGACCTAGTATCTCGCCTTGGGGTGCGCTGGTGTTGTTTGTTAAGAAGAAGGACAGATCAATGAGGATGTGTATAGATTATCAGCATTTGAAAAAAGGTCACAATCAAGAATAAGTATCCATTGCCGGGTATTGATGATTTTTTTGATCAGCTTCAGGGTGCCAAGGTGTTCTCGAAGATTGATTTGAGATCTGGCTATCATTAGTTAAGGATTAGGGCGTCTGATGTCCCTAAGATAGTTTTTCGCACTCGGTACAGGCATTATGCATTCTTAGTCATGTCATTCGTGTTGACAAATGCCCTAGCAGCTTTCATGGATTTGATGAACCGAGTGTTCAAGCCTTATTTGGATTCTTTCATGATTATCTTCATTGATGATATTTTGATTTATTCCTATAGCCGGGAGGAGCACAAGCAGCATCTTCGAGTCATTCTTCAGACTTTGAGGGATAGTCAGTTGTTTGCTAAGTTTCAAAGTGTGAGTTTTAGTTGAGTTTAGTTGCATTCTTGGGTCACGTTGTATCCGTAAGGGGTATTTAGGTAGATCCGAAGAAGATAGAGGCAGTAAAGGATTGGCCTAGACTCGCATCAGCTACATATATTCGGAGTTTCTTGGGTTTGGTGGGCTATTACCGTCACTTTATCGAGAGGTTTTCATCTATTACAGCCCCGATGACCAGGGTGACCCAGAAGGGTGCCCGATTTAGGTGGTCGGATGAGTGTGAGGCAAGCTTTCAAAAGCTCAAGACAGCTTTGAATAAGGCACCAATGTTGGTTTTGCCCACAAGTTCGGGGCCATATACAGTGTATTGTGATACATCGCGTATTGGACTTGGTGCGGTGTTGATTCATAATGGCAAGCTTATTGCATATGCTTCACGATAGTTGAAGATCCACGAGAAGAATTATCCAGTTCATGATTTGGAGTTAACAGCCATTGTTCACGCGCTGAAGATTTGGAGGCATTATTTGTATGGCGTGTCATGTGAGGTGTTCATAGATCACATGAGTTTGTAATACTTATTCAAGCAGAAGGAGCTAAATTTGAGGCAGATGAGGTGGTTGGAGCTGTTGAAAGACTATGATATTACCATCTTATATCATCTAGGAAAGGCCAATGTGGTGGCCGATGCATTGAGTAGGAAGTCAGCCAGTATGGGCAGCCTTGCGTATATTCCAGTCGGTGAGAGACCGCTTGCTTTGGATGTTCAGTCTTTGGACAATAGTTCATGAGGTTGGATGTTTTTGAGCCCATCCATGTGCTAGCTTGCACAATCGCTCGTTCTTCATTATTTGAGCTTATCTGAGATCGATAGTATGATGATCCTCATTTTCTTGTCCTTAGAGATATAGTACGGCATGGAGGAGCCAAGCAGGTTACAGTTGGAGATGATGGAGTTTTGAGGATGCAGGCTCGTATTTCTGTGCCTAATGTGGATGGACTTTGTGAGTTGATTCTAGAGAAGGCCCATAGTTCTCGGTATTCTATTTATCCGAGCACCACCAAGATGTATCAGGATTTGCGGCAGCATTATTGGTGGAGAAGTATGAAGAAGGATATTTTTTGCATTTGTGGCTCGGTGTTTGAATTGTCAGCAGGTAAAGTATGAGCATTAGAGACCTGGTGGTTTATTTCAGAGGATTGAGCTTCCTGAGTGGAAGTGGGAGCGTATCACTATGGACTTTGCTGTTGGACTCCCACGGACTTAGAGGAAGTTTGATGCAGTGTGGGTTATCGTTGATAGGCTGACCAAGTCAGCGCATTTCATTCCTGTGGCAGTCTCCTATTCTTCTGAGAGGTTAGCTGAGATCGATATCTGGGAGATTGTTCGTCTTCATGTTGTGCCCGTGTTTATCATTTCTGATCAAGGTATGCAATTAACCTTGCATTTCTCGAGGCCAGTTCAGCATGAGTTGGGCACACGAGTTGAGTTGATTACAACATTCATCCCAGATGATGGATAGTCCGAGCGTACTATTCAGATTTTGGAGGATATGCTCCGAGCTTGTGTTATGGACTTTGGAGGTTTGTGGGATCAATTCTTGCCTTTAGCAGAGTTTGCTTACAACAACAATTACCAGTCGAGCATCCAGATGGCTCCCTATGAGGCTTTATATGGTAGGAAGTGTCGGTCGCCGGTTGGATTGTTTGAGCCGAGATAGGTTCGTTTGTTGGGTAAGGGTCTAGTGCAGGAGGCCTTAGACAAGGTGAAGATTATTTAGGATAGGCTTCGTACAGCTCAGTCCAGGAAGAAGAGTTATGCCGACCACATGGTTTGTGATGTGGCATTCATGGTCGGAGACCGAGTGTTGCTCCTGGTGTCACCCATGAAGGGCGTGATGAGATTTGGGAAGAAGGTCAAGCTAAGCCCTACATTCATTGGTCCTTTTGAGATTCTTGATTGAATGGGAGAGGTGGCTTACATACTTGAATTGCCATCGAGTTTATCAGCTGTTCACCTAGTGTTTCATGTATCTATGCTTCGAAAGTACCAGGACGATCCATCCCATGTGTTAGACTTTAGCACTTTCCAGTTGGATAAGGACTTGACCTATAAGGAGGAGCCGGTAGCTATTCTATACAGGCATGTTCGTCAATTGAGATAGAAGAGTTTCCCTTCTATTCGTGTTCAGTAGAGAGGATAGCCTGCTGAGGTAGCTACCTGGGAGTCCGAGTCCGAAATGCGGAGTCGATATCCTCATCTTTTCCCCGACTCAGGTACTTCTTTTCTATGTCCATTCGAGGACGAACGATTGTTTTAGAAGTGGAGGATGTGATGACCCAAAAGGTCATCACTTAATTTATAAGTCAATTCTGTGTTCCGAGACCTTAAAACCTCCTTCTATCTCACCTCAATTTACGTGCACGGTCCGTACATATATCCGAAACGTTTTTATTTGAAAAGTTGATGAAAATGCTAATTTTGCCTTTAAAATTGAATTTAAGTTGACATCGGTCAACATTTTGGGTAAACGGACCCAGACCCGGACCCATGATTTGACGGTCCCGGAGCGTACTATTCCGATTTTGAAGAAATTTGTTTAATTGAAATTTTAAGAGTTTTTGGAAATTCATATGTATTTGAAATTGATGGTATCAGGCTCATATTTTTGTCCTGAAGCCCGAAACATATCTTATACGACATTTAGGTTGAGCATGTAAAATTTGGTAAGAAACGGACTTGATATGATATGAATTGGACCCTCGGTTGTTAAAAATTGAACTTAAGAGTTCTTGAAATTTTTCTTTGATTTTGAAGCTAAATTCGTTGTTTAGATGTTCATTTGGCGATTTGATCGCACAAATAAGTCCATATGATATTTTTGAATTGGTATGAATGTTTGGTTTGGAGCCCTAAGGGCTCGGGTGAGTTTCGAATAGGTTTTGGGATGTTTTTACACTTAGAAAAGTTGCAGGTTTTGCTGCTTCTGATGCACATGCATTTTGTGCTTCGTGATCGCGAATAGGAAATTAAGTCTGGGATAAATTTAGTCTACGCGAATGCGAAGACGGGGATGCGAACGCGGAGCACAGGGTTGGCTGCTCTACGGAGATGTGACCATTGTCACGCGAACAAGCATAGTAATTAGGGGAATCGACCTTTTCTTCTATGCGAACGCGTACGTTGGTCTACGAACGCGAGGTCCAGGGGGTACACTCTTCGCGAACATGTGGAGAATACTAAGGTCGTGATTGCGTAAGTCCTCAGGAGGCTGCTCTTCGCGATCGCGATGAACAATGTCGCCCAACTCTTTTAAACAGTAGCAGAAACGAGATTAAGTAATTTTTCCACATCTCCTTCCCCAAAATCATAACCTAGGTGATTTTTGAAGAGAAAAATCAATGCCAAATCATAGGTATGTGTTCCTAAACCCATCTCCTTCATTTTCTATCAACACCCCGTTAGATTTCTACGCCTAAATATTGTACTTCCATGGTAGAACTTAGGATTTTTGGGTAGAGCTAGGGCTTTTTGAATAATTGGAATTTAGACCTCATTTTGGGGTCGGATTTCGAAACTAATTACATATTTGGACTCGTGGGTGAATGGATGATCGGCTTTTGATCCTAACCTCGAGTTTTGACCAAGCGGGCACGGGGTCAATTTTTGACTTTTTAGGAAAAATGTTAGAAAACCTATAATTAAGCATTGGGTATGAATTCTTTAGCATTTATTAATGTTATTAAATTAACATGGGCTAGATATAATTGAATTGGAGATGACTTCTAAAGGAAAAGCGGTGTTTGAGGCTTGAGTTGGCCGTGGAAATTCGAGGTAAGTATTTCATCTAACCTTAGTTTGAGGGAATAGGTATTTTGCTTTACTTGCTATGTGTTAGTGTAGTATACGACATATAGGTGTGGTGACAAGTACCTATACATTGGTGTCAAGTATGCCCGTGAGTGTTAAATTGTGATCGTTATGATTCTTAATAAGTACTATGAATGCCTAAATTATTGATTATCGATGTTGAGCAAGATTTAGGGTTATTTTCTTGGTATTTGGTTATTGTTGAACATTGTCTCTAGTTGAGGTTCAATTGTGAAGTTGATTATTGGTACAAGTTTGGTTATAGCTGATTCCCTTGCCGTGATATTGTTGTTGCTATTGTTTGGGTGAGGAAATAGTGATAGAGCACGAAGGGTGATGCCGTGCATATTCATATTTATGCATTTGGTGAGGAAAGAGTGATAAATCACGAAAGGTGACGTGTACATTTTTATTGATATTGATGCATATGGTGAGGAAGAAAGATAAAGCACGAAGGGTGATGCCGTGCACATTTTTAATATTATATGGTAAGGAAGAGAAATAAAGCATGAAGGGTGATGCCGTGCACATTTTCATTACTTGATTGCATTGGTGAGGAATGAGAGTAAAAGCACGAAAGGTGATGTCGTGCATTTATTTCTTGTTTATATGATTTCTTGCTGCTTTGGTTCAAGTACCTTAATTGTCTTATTCTGCTATTATAGTGATTTATTATGTTGGTATTTTCCCCATAGCATGTTACCCTTCCCCCGTTACTTTTGAATTACTTTTATTACTGCTATTCTGTTAGATACTGTTTAGCTGCAGGTCATTGGTTGTTGAATCCTAGCCTCGTCGCTACATCGCCGAGGTTTGGCTCGACACACACTAGCACATGCGGTCGGTTGTGCTGATACTACACTCTACACTCTTTTGTGCATATCCTGGTACTGGAACATACAAACCTTAGCTTGGGGTTGCTGCCTTCAGTCCATCAGGAGACCCGAGGTAATCCTGCAGGAGTCTGCAGGCCTTGGCGTCCCCTCTCTATCTAGTTTTTATCTGTTCTTTACTATTTCAGAGACAGATATGTACTTTCTTGTTCAGACTTTATTTGTAGTTTTCTTAGACAGTCCATGAGATTGTCACACCACTTCTGGGTAGTTTATGTTATGGATTCGTATTGGTATTAGCTGAAGATAGCAACCCTTAGCTAAGGTCCGTATGCTCCAGTACCGAGATTTGCACAAAAGAGTGCAGAGTGTAGTATCAGCACAACCGACCCCATGTGTTGGTAAGTGTCGAGCCTAACCTCGGAGAAGTAGTGACGAGGCTAGGACAAGACTACCAAATAAACCTGTACAGTTAAATCATATACGATAAATAATGATGACGAAAACTAACAGCTAAAGATGGGAAGGGGGATCATGCTGTGGGAAATACAAGTACTAACGAAATTTCAGTAGAGAAGCGTAAAAAACACCATAATTTCACATCAGCAATAATGAGGAAAACATTAACAAATCAACATTCACTTTTATTCTTTCTTGTTGCCGCGTGCAACGCGATCCCAATCATATAATATTGTTGCAGCGTGCAACTCGATCAAAATCATATAATACTGTTGCAGCGTGCAACCCGATCCCAATCATATAATACTGTTGCAGTGTGCAACCCGATCCCAATCATATAATGATGTTTCAGCGTGCAACCCGAACCCATATGTCCTCCCTTATTACTCCTTATTGCGGCGTGCAATCTGATCCCATATAATATTATTGCAGCATGCAACCCGATCTTATATAATATTATTGCAGCGTGCAACCCGATTCTCATATACAAACCAACACTAATCACAAAATAATTCCGGCAAGGGAACAATAGTATAAAAATAATATCCCAGCAAGGGAAATAATATCATAAGCGATAACATCCCCGCAAGAAAAACAATATCATAATCAATAACATCCCGGCAACGGAAACAATATCATAAACAATTACATCCCGGCAAGGGAATCAACAATATATCTCAACTCATTTCCACAATCATTTCACAACAACTTGAGCCAATGCTCCACAATGGTGAATTACCAAAAATACTTTCATAAGCTTTGTTTAACATTTGTAATCATCATATTAAACATGGACAATACGTAACAGAGATACAACAATCATAGTATAAGACTCACGGGTATGTTTGACACCAATGTATAGATACTCATCACCGCACCTATATGTCGTAATTAACACTTAACACATAGCCAATAAGACCACAACTCCTATTCCCTCAAGTTAAGGTTAGACCAAACACTTACCTCAACGCCACGAACACAATCAAGCCTCAACTACGACTTTACCTCTCGATTCCGCTTCCAATTTGCTTGTATCTAGTCGCAATTTACTTAACAATCAATAAATGCTAAATAAACCAATTTTAATGCATGAAAATAGATTTCCTAATGATTTTCCCAAAAAGTCAAAAATCGACCACGGGTCTGCTTGGTCAGAACCTGAAGTTCGAACCAAAATTCGATCACCCATTCACTCACGAACTCAAATATATAATTTGTTTTGAGATTGGACCTCAATTTGAGGTCCAAATCTGTAAAATTTGAAAATCCTAAGCTCTACCCAAAAACACACAATTTCCTCATAAAAATATATCATGTAAAAAAGATGTTATAGATTAAAGAAAATAAGTTAGAAATTACTTACTAATGATTTGGAGAAGAATCTTTCTTTAAAAAATCGCCCCAGAGAGTTTAGGGTTTGAAAGAGTTTGAAAAATGGGTGAAATCCCGTCAAAATCTCATTTAGCAAGTCTCAGATGTCACAATTGTGACCAGGATTCGCAATTGCGAACCCCTTAAGAATCCTATCAGCTTTGCATTTGCGAAGGAATCCCTACTGCTTTCGCCTTTGCGACCAAAATATCGCATTTACGAGCATGGACTACCCAAGCTTCGTTCGCACTTGCGATGCCTTGGTCGCATTTCCCAAGCCTGAGAACTTCGCATTTGCGATGTCTGATCTCGCAATTGCGAGATCAGAGGCCTATTACACAACTGTAACATACCAACAATTTCCCTAAGTCCAAATTCACTCCGTGGCCTATCCAAAACTCATCCGAACCCTTAGGGCTCCAAACCAAATATGCACGCAATTCTAAAAATATCATACGGACTTGCTCGTGCGATCAAATCATCAAAGTAACATCAACAACTATGAATTCAACCTCAAATTCATAAAATTACTCAAGAACATAAAAAATTTCACTTTCTCAACTATACATCTGATTTATCCCAAACGAACTCCAATTCTTACCAAATTTCACAGATTCAACAAAATTATTATTCTAAACTCGTACCGGGCTTCGGAACCAAGATATCGGCCCATACCATCAAGAAATCCCATCAATTCACTTCTAAAAGCCTTTATATTCCAGCAAATAATTTTTTTTTAATTTTTTTTCTCGGGCTTGGGACCTCGAAATTTGATTTCGGGCATACGCCTAAGTCCAATATTTTACTACGGACCCTACGGGATAGTCCTATCACCGATCCGAGTCTATTTACCAAGAATGTTGACCAAAGTCAACTTTAATCAATTTTAAAGGCCAATCAATACTTTTTCTTATATTTCACATAAAAGCTTTTTAAAAATATGCCCAGACTCTGTGCACGCAAATCGAGGTAAGATAAAAAGTGGTTTTTAAGGCCTCGAAACATAGAATGGGCTTTCAAAACGAGTGATGACCTTTTGGGTCATCAGAAAAATCTTATCTAGCCATCTTTGAGTTGTCGCGCCGCGCCTTGCGACCCCCCATGTGGAGCGGCTGTGCATTTTTTTAGAGTAAATTCGTTTATTCATTTTTTGATATCCAAAATCGGTCCTCGACCCCCGAATGTGAGCCCGACTTAATTGCATGGGCTTCTACTCAGACTTCAAAGCTTAAACTTGTTCGATTTAGCTCCAAATTACCTTAATAGCTCGAAATCATTTCCTGCAAGGCATAAAATATATAATAAGTGAAATTCACTATTTTAAGCTCAAACACACATAAAATAAAATAATTAGAGTGCAATACTATGGCTAAAATACGTATTTCTAGCCTACGACTAACACCCCACACTTAAACCATTGCTCGTCCTCGAGCAATTATATTGCACTTCACATAGAGACGACCTTCAAATTAGACAACTTCCCTAAAGCATCATGCCAAGAATATTTAAAATTAACTAAGCACTATATCATGACATCCTAGCCTCAAAACTCAACTCACAAGCACCACATAATTTTCCAAACCTACTCATTTATTCTAACTCAGAGGTAAAATTTTTTACCATACCTTCGTAAATTATGTGTCCCCACACAAACCATAGAGAGTAGTTTCACACACAATAAAATTCAAGAATAAATAGGAACTCAAGATAGAAAAAATTTACTCACTCTCAGAAATTAAATTCACGTGCCACAGAGAACTTACAATAGGCTTGCCCGTAGTGTAATACTCTACTAATTGAGCTAATTCAGTCAAAAATAAAGGGGCTTCATTTTGGTTATAATGCAGGTTGCGGGACGGGTAAGATTCATATGAACAATAATGACTACACCTCCCTAAGCACTTTAATACATACAATTTCACAATTTAAACCCCACACTTATGTTTAACCAAACCCCATACTTCACAATATTACAATATCAAGCTTCTAATTTTTTTTAAGCATAAACAAGATGAGAACTACCACTAGGAAGGAATCCATTTTTTCTATTCTAATATATATTTATAACTATTTTTCTTTCAAATCCTTACAAGTGGATCTCAAAATTTTCAAATAGTGCACCTTTCTCCCTTTTCTATAGCTCCACTCAATAATCCAGTCATACCTCATTTAGCTTTTACAAGCTGATAACAAAATCAAGTGCTCTAAAGAGGTAAAAAGTTCAAATAGGTAAATTCAAACAAAGTGGATCAGGCTTGCAGTGTGGTTGCCAAAGAAGTAGAATTATAGGCTGCAATGGGCTAACTAAGATACACATTTATTAGGTGGGTAAAAGCACATATGTGGCTTATAATGAAATGCCTATATCACTTCCTATACTGAACAAGACTACTATCTCATTTCCCAAACACACGTGGTATGCTATATAAATTAACAGACATGCACAAGACATCAACAATAATCTCACACACATATATTGGCACATAACTCATTCAGGATAGGATACATCCCTACTCTCTAGTCAAAAAAGTTGAGCAAAATTAAAATCACACAATCTGAGGTTCTTGTTTAAGAGTCAAGAACTGAGCCTAGGTGTCTCAACTAAGGCACTTACTATTCTCAAGGAACGTCAAGAAAAGTCATCTCCATTTAAAACACATCACAAGACTTAACTATTCCTAATGAAAGAAAAACTAATTACATCGGTTCAAAAAAAACCCTTGGAAAAAATTGCGGCACAAAGAAAAATCAATGGGAAATTATTACACTACCTTAGAAGGACAACATATTTTTTTCTTCGACTTTGATTCCCTCTAGAGTCCAGTCGAAAAAATCCGTCATCGGGAAGAGTCGAAACTAAACATTTAATTATTGAATATTACATGCCGATAGAATTTAGAGTTATGATTACATACTATATTGTCTAACAAAGCACGAAACAAATAGAAACAAATCAAAACAACATCAACTGACAAATAGAAAAAAGTAAAAATACAACTACGTTGGAGTACCCCCCTTCCACACTTAAGAATTTCCATTGTCCCCAATGCAAAACAGTAAAACAAGAGTGAAAAGGTAACTCCCTGAGGCCTGTAGCCTACATCTCATCAACACCCTCAAAGGTGCACATGTACTCTTCGTCATCAAAGGGAAAAGAGTTGGTGTCCTCATCCGGTGGCATCTGTACTCAATCGTCCAAACCCAACCGTTACTGAGTGACAACGGAGTGGGATGGTCCTCCTGTAGTTATGCCATGTCAATCTCACCCTAAGCTGCGCAAAGGCGCATATCAACAAATAACAGCTGTATTGTCTCCTCCACACGAACAAATCTCTGATCTACTGGAATAACAATTGGGGGGGGGGGTCTGTCGCAGTGTGACATCAAAAGGATTAAGAGGCTACATAACCTATATTGCCCGATCATAATAGTACTCCTCCTCCTCAATCTTCATGCGATTCAAGATAGCATATATGCAACACACCTTCACCCGGGAGGCATCAATGTTGTTCTAGGTAGGCATGATCTTTGCATTAATAAACCGGAGAATGACTCTGGTGAGACGATGGAAATGTCATTTATTCCTGTCTTTTTGGAACTCATTTGAATCTCACGTCCATGTGGCAAGAGACACTACGCCACAAAGCTGGCGTCTAATATCATGCTAGGGGGCAACACAACAACCTTAGGAACAACTTATGCAAATGCTCTGTAAATCCCATGATTTGATTTATTACCCGGGAAGAAAATGAAATCATCTTGCCTCGCACTTGGACTTCATACACCATATTTAAACTCGTCTAAGGTTGCTAGTTAGCGTAGAATTCCTTAATCATGTCCACATTCATCTACTCACCAGGAAGGACAACATTTCAAAAACCAAGTATCTGATGCTATTGTAGATCCCAGAGTACTTCTTGACGAGCTTACCATCATCAATACAAACTTTCGGTTCGGGATTGACTGCCAGAACAAAAGTTTGGTACCACGTCCTAGCATGAGCTGGCACAACCCGAATACCATAATTGCAGTCTGGTACTATATCTGCATCTGGATCAATGCGCTCTTCTTCCTCCTACACAGGGTCGGGGGAGGTGCCCGCCTACCTCCTCGATGGCTACTAGAGGCAACTTCTGAGGAACCTGTGTTACAATGTTTGCTAGGCGGCAAGACATTGTACCTACAAAAGATGAACAACATTAGCCACAATACTTAAAGCATAAACAAGACCAAAAAGAGGTAACCACCCCACAATTATATTATTCGCATGTTCACAAGTACAATGTATATCAGAAACTCAGACTACTGTATTAAAAGCATGTCACAAGTAATCAACAACCTACCCAACCACCGACATAATAGTAAATTAAATATAACCGCAGACTATAATAACATAAAATACGAAATCAACAAGCTAAACTAGTAATTAATAAAAGAAAAATAGGAAGTTGTACTAATTCACTACTTTAAAAGACAGAAGTTATAATGCGACACTACACACCACACACATGGCTTGAATCGGATAGCTCAAGTAGCACCTAGACTCACATTAGCATAGGGTGGTCATTCGATTAGCACTAGGGACTAATACGTTAAAGTTTCACAACATACATGTATGACCTCCTACCCAACACTTATCATCAAGCACCACATTATCTCCTCACAATTATCCCCCACTTAAGCTACAATATCACATTCTATGTCATTTAGGCATTTAATCAACACCATCAAATGTACCTCATAATTTCAACTTAAATTATTGTAAGGACACTCCTCAAGTATACCAATAAACCAACCTACAACAACCATAACACCACCAAAGTGTAACAATAGCACAAGGTGCTTCCATTTTTCACAAAACTCCTTCCAAATTTCGGCTATATTGGCAATCCCACCAAACTTCAACACAAATTAATTCCAACAGCATCAAAACACACCAATAATTGCCCACAATTATAAGAACAATGAAAATCCCAAAAGTTTATGAAAGAATTTCGGCCAAAAGATGAATGTTAACGAAAAAATAATTGTAGAACTACCTAGGGTTAAAGATATGAACTAAACTACCTTATTTTACTACTAAAAGAGAGAAGATGAGAAAAGAAATCTTACCTTGATGAGTGATATAGGTGGGAGAATTGGAGGTGAAGAAATCTGAAAAAGAAGAAGAATGGGGGATTTAGGGAGGTTTGAGAGTTTCACTACCCAAACCGATGGGCCCCTTTGGGTACCCGGTACCTTTCTCAATCGAGTACAAATGTAACGTATCTTTCTTATTACATCATCATATACACGTGACATATGGGCCTAATAGGCCAACATGATCATTTATAAACTCAAAACATTGGCCGACAAGGTCATACAAGTATTCGTATACATGACGTCTGCCTACAAGCCTCTAAAAGTACATAAGTATCATAAAGGTCGGTACTGAGCCCCGCCAGACCGATCAATACATGTCTAAATCATACTAACTAAATAAGTAACTCCGGAGCAACTGGAGAGCACCAACATCTTCCGCTGAGCTGATAGCCTACTTGAAGGACTCAACCTATCTATCGGGACCCGCGAGCATAAAACGCACCGTCCCTAAACAAAAGGGACGTCAGTACAAATAATGTACCGAGTATGTAAGGAATAAAAATTAGTTAAGAATAGACATGAGAGAAACATGGATTAAAATACTCAACATGTATATCTGAATAGCTCTGTGAATTATTTAATAATTTAATGTCATGTATTTGCGTATAAATGTCGTACCATGCATCCATAAAATCATCAAGCCTCCGAGGTCATCCCATCATATTATCTTGGATATTGTGGGCAAATCATCAATGTATACCAAGTGGTCAGGTGGTGGTGCGTATATAACGCCATAACCTTTTCCCATATCCCATATCCCATATCCCATATCCCATATACATATAGATAAATATACATGCGCATATGACGCCATCTGGTCATGGGTCAACGTTCATGAATACAATGCATGAAAAGTACGCCAGTAAAATCTTTCAAAATGTCATAAGACCATTATCCTTTGAGTAATATCATGAAGTAATCTTTTTTTCAAGATACGTATATTTCTGAGACCCATGAACATATGATAGAATAATATGACATACGGGAAATCAAGAACATAAGCATTTCTAGTATTTCTATAAATAA
Source organism: Nicotiana glauca (assembly GCA_026770625.1). Lineage (NCBI taxonomy): Eukaryota > Viridiplantae > Streptophyta > Magnoliopsida > Solanales > Solanaceae > Nicotiana > Nicotiana glauca. The sequence continues at coordinate 244,897 of MU682307.1, forward strand.
AGTAATTTATGAAAATTGTGCGTTTGCCCTTTTTGCTTGTGTCGTATAGATTATGCTAAAAGAAATAAGGGATAGCCTTAATATACCTTTAGCCAATTCCCTTTTGTGAAAACACATGACGGTGGATCGCAATAGAGAAAAATTGATATGATATTCTTGAAAAAGATTACACCGGAATTTTATTGAATTAGCATAACACGTTGGAACAAATTATAAGCAAAAAAGACGATACAAGAAACGATGTGGCAAAAAATGTTGTAATGTTAGGTTCTGGACATACACATATACTCACAGAACGAAAAGTAAATTACTCAAAAACTGAGTACTTTAACTCTTGATTTTGACTTTCGCTTTTGGAATCCGTTAGGTAGAAGGGATCATAAATGGTTGATAGTTAAGTCTAGATTCGCAAGGTAGGCTGATATTCCTTTTTGGATCTTGTAAAGTTTCAGAGAAATGTTCACGTTGGATCATTGTTATCTCTTTGTAATGATATATAATATGTTGTTTTGCTTAACTTTGTTATACTTCTCCAATAAAGATACTAAGCCATGTTTACGTGTAATCAAGTTATAGCTTTGCCTAGTGACACATTTTTCACAATTTTGCCACCTTAGTTAACCTTATGCCATGCGGAAATCTCAACAAGACTTTCATCCACTTAATGCCATAATTATCTCCATCATTAATTAATTATTCACATAATTAAAGATTATCTCAAATAAATTAAAATACTATCGACTTTTAATATACCTTATACAACTTACTATCATGACCATGTGGTACCTTGTAGGTATTAGTCCATAAATATCGGGTATTTTAGCTCAGGCCGTATTTTACCCCAATATGTCAAACTTCGACAAAATTCATTTTCTACGATTTACCCTCTCACCTTCACGAATTTACTTATCACTTGTTTGAAATAGAATAATGTTAATAATCTCATTCCCGAACTTGTGTCGATAACTTATGACGAAACTTTAATGTACAAAAATTCGGGATACAATATCTCGTTTTCGAGCTTTCGTTAATTTATTTATGGCGTACTTTCACATACAAAAATATGGGGTGTAATAGAGAGAACAAAATAAGAGAGATGTGGGAAAAGGGGAGGGGAAAATAACGGGTTCTGCCTTAAAAAATAATTCTGCCATGATTTTTGCACTGCCGCATCGCTGGGCGCGGCGGGCCATGTGGACCTGTAGTGAGGTTTTCTATAGAAGTTGTCTTTTGACGTTAGACGTGCGTAATGGCCTAGCACGGCGCCCTATGCGGCTCGCTAGACCAATTTTCTTAGAGCTCCAATGATTTTTGCTTTTTAGATCACGGCGTCACGACCCAAACCGATAGGCCGCAACGGGCACTCAGTACCTTACTTAATTGAATGCCAACATAACATATCTTTCGTATTGTATTTTCATTGGCAAATGGGCCAAACAGACCATCATTGGCTAACCACAATAGATATAGGAGAATACTCAATATAGGAAGACTCAACCTGATATATAAAAAAAATCATACACTTGACATACGGGCCTATAAGGCCAACGTGATTATATGTAAACTCAAAACATAGGCCAGCAAGGCCATACATGCATCCATATACATGAAATCTATCTACAAACGTCTAAGAATACATATTTATCATAAAAGTCGGGACAGAGCCCCGCCATACCAAACAATATGTGTCTCAATCATACTGACCGAACAAGCAACTCCGGAGCAAATTGAGTACACCAACATCTTCCACTGAGCTGATATCCTACTTGGAGGACTCTCAACCTATCTAGTAGGACATGCGGGCATAAAACGCATCGTCCCTAGGCAAACAGGACATCAATACGAATAATAAACCGAGCATGTAAGGCACATAATTAAGTACATAAAATACATGGAAGAAATATAGAGTAATGACTCAACCTGTAAGTCTAGATAACTCTGTAAATCATGAAATACTTGTAGTGTTATGCATATGCATATGAATGTCATGTCGTGCATAGTTATAATTGTTGTCTGATGCACTTATCATTCCCATAACCCAATGCTCTTGCGAATACTCTAATAGTCTTCTTTCTATTCAGAAAATTGTTCTTTGAATAAATCCAAAGGCCAGGGCATTCCTCCCTTTAAGCCTCTTTCGCACACCACGACTTGTAGTCGGAATCTTTCTATTCTCATAACTGTTGATACCTTCTATCATATAGCCTGTACGATTCTAACTTTGTATGTGCGCCTATGCGACGCTTCTCTCCTATTTCCTCCAGCTCTTAGCCAATCTCTAGGCCTCATTTATTGAACATATACAAAATTATGTCAAGCTGTCCCTCTGGGCGTCATTAGCTTTCCTACATCTAAGTAGGCCATAGTATACCATTATTCTTACTTCGATTTATTGTTACTGAGGTCTGCGACCAAATTCCAGGCCACTCTTGTTGCTTATTATATGCATAAAGCCGAGTCTTTTAATGCTTCTTCATTATTGTTCTATCTTAGCTTTCTTCAAACGTAAGCAATAACTTTTCCTGGTCTTTATGCCCCCTTTTTGCATGTATACTTAGCTTATATTGGTGACCATGAATATTGGAATTCCATACAACTCATATGATCTTGAATATTACTTCTAATTTTACTTCCCGTTCATTAGCCACAGTAGGTGTCATTTTCTTGTGGAGTGCCTACAACGTTGATGTGAGACTATTGTTATAAGACCATTTCCTCCTTAGGTCACCCAGCATAGGTTGAAACCTTCTTCCTTATTTCCTCAGTTAGCCTTTTATTATATAACTTAGGGAGAACCTTTGACTCTTGTAAAGCTGTGAGCATATTAAGGACCTTTTGATGTCCTTCCTTGCCTATAATTATCTATAGTTACATACCTCCATGCCCTTGTGCTTGTCGGGTTTCTTCTGAACTGATATTTTGAGTTTCTTCCCAGTGGCTTTCTCTTTTATTTTAGTAACACTCATATAGTACCTTTAACTACCCCAAATCCTATCTGAATATTTCTCAAGGATCACGATGTCAAATCTACAAGACTGAATTCATCATATTGGCTTTTATTATGTTTATCTCGCATGATCTGCTAACTCGTATGTAACCTACTATTTCTCCATGACTAGGCTCTTCTGTAATCAATTACTAACTACTCGTTGACCCATTCTCATATCAATATTCCGCATAATCTTTCCTAATTTATTTACTTTGTCTTAACTTACGTCTTACACTGACTCCATATTTATCAATAACATCTTGGGCAGGGACCTTTACTCCCTATCCTTGACATCATGTTTGCATAATGTTTTGGAACCATAGCATATCTGCAAGCTTTGAATAAGTGCAATCTCGTCCCTTTTTCATTTTTTATTGCATTCTTTCTTTACCATTCCATAATTACTACAACCACTTAATTTTGACTTAATGGCACACCATTTCGTATTTTCCCCTTTAGGGGAGTACAATGGAGCAACGGCGGCCTGTCTATAGATGTTTTTCCTCTTCATCTTTGGAATCTTTTCACATCATCGATAACCCTCACCCGTCTTGCGGTAATCTTTCTTTACCAAGTATAACAAATATCCTTACTCGTGAGGGAAACACCTAGTGTAACTAGCACCTACATTTCCTTAAGCTTAACTTTGCTCACATTTCTTACTTTTAGGGAAGTGTCTTCCTGAATGACCGTTCTCAGAATCCCTCATGAAACTTCTTCCATGGTCTGTTCTATTATCGCCGGAATGCAATATGATATTCTCATGATGCTGACTATTATCAAATAACTTAGCCCCTAATTTGTGTTTAGTTTATCTTGTTCACCAGCCCATACTGATTTCTATTACTCTATAGATTAACTCTCCCTTCTGGTGTCGTGTTGGAGTCACAAACTTATTTCTCGAAATAAGGATATAACTTTATCGCCTATACTCTTTTGTTGTCTCAAGGCCTGGCTCCTCTCTTCTTTTCCTTAACTTGACTATATATACTATAATACCGTCGTCATTATTTTTCTACCATTGTCATCCAAGCATCACATCTTACCCATAACACTTCATTAACTCTCTTCTCATTTCCTGCTAACATTTCTGTCTAACACTTTATTTTGAAAATTTCAATAAGACATTCTTTTGGTTTTAGCTCCCCTTGCTCCATCTACTGGCTCTTCGAGTTTCCTAACATTCTTTCTTTACTAGGGACGAGAGCCATACTAAGGTAACATTTATCCATTCAAGGCTTCCAGTGCCTATCTTTATAGTACTCATATCTAGATGTACTATTTTAGAGTGTACCTTCTGGGTGTCTTACAAGGATATTTTTCTAGCGCATTTACAATCCTTCGGAAATGTCAACTAATGCAAGCAATCCACCCATCATTTTGGGTTACTCTAACCCCAGCCGGTTCTTCATATTCGTTCTTCTTTTAACTATTTCTGTTAGCTCCCATGGAGCATAACTGAGATGGGTGTGACTAATTATACATACCTCTGTTACAATTGAAGGTATGTCAAAATACTTATATTTATCTACTTGAATTGTAAATACTGTTAATCTTCATTATCTAGGTACCTCATACCCTTATTCACATTGCTTCTTTTACTTGTTGAAACTTTTGTCTACCTTCTAATTCTCTTATTGCTTTTTACCATTAGAGTGGCTATACTTTCTTGCCTTCGGGATCCTTATAAAGAAATTTATAGGTCTTAGTACACATATGATCTGCTGAATACCTCAAATTTATCCATCATAAGCATGATACAACAATCGAGTTCCTCTGACTCAACTCTTCCATAGTTATATCTCTTAGAAACCGTCTTTTTAGATGTAAGAATCGTCGTATTATGAAGAAGATAGAGTTCGGTTAAATATTAATTTAAGTAATTAATCCAATTAAAGCACAAAAAACAATTTCATCAATAAATTGATGTTTATGATCTAAAGGGTAACTTCACACGAATATTCCCTATTTTCTAGTTTGATTAGCAATTCAAGAGGCTCTTTCGATTACCTATATAAATCACGAATTTAAACTAGAGCATAAGATGTGAAGAAATTCAATTTCAAACTCCTTTTTCAATTAAGCAAAATACTAAATAACTCCACAATACATATTAAAGCTCCATCAATTAATTATAATAATTATCAAGAATCGAATCCCTTATCAAGTTCTTGAAACACTATAACTATAAACACCCAAATAGAAATTACTCCATAGAAATGGAGTAAGATATCTCAAATAAGTTTAAGAACAAAGAAAACATCAATTCTAATAATTTGATACAAACTCTCATATTGCACCGATTGCAGGTTGCAATCTTGGCGAATTCTTGAGTCTTCTTGCCTTGGTTGGTTCTCCAATCTTCTCTAGGTCAAAAGTGCCTCTAAAATGGTATTTTTGGTGTATTTAAGTCGTTCCCGAAACAAACACGAATGGGAAACTACCCTTTCTTAGCCGAAATAGGAAATCACTCTAACATTTTTGTACTACTGCGTCGCGCTCCGCCCTTCCCCATGCGACGCGCTTGTCGGGAATTCCAGAGCGTTCAGAAAATTGTCATGACCCAGATTTTCTACCCTCGGAAGTCGTGATGGCGCCTACTCGTGAAAGCTAGGCAAGCCGAGTGTTACATATTTTTATTACCCTTTTCCCTTACCTTTTAACATTTAAAAGTTAACATATGATTGAAAGTGGAATAATAATAATAAAAAGAAATGCGAAAGACGAAATCTAATAATTTAACTTAATACGAATACGAATCCATAATAATAATTCATCCTGAACTAGTGTCACAATCTCACAGACTATCTAGTAATACTACAAATAGGGTCTGAACAAAGATACTACATGTCTATCTCTGAAATAGAAAAGAACAAAAAGAACAAATATAGGAAGGGGATTCCAGGGCCTGCGGACGCTTGCAGGATTACTTCGGGTCTCTGATCAACTGAAGACAGCAACCCCTAGCTAAGGTCCATATGCTCCAGTACCGAGATTTGAACAAAAGAGTACAGAGTGTAGTATCAGCACAATCGATCCCATGTACTGGTAAGTGTCGAGCCTAACCTCGGCGAAGTATTGACGAGGCTAGGACAAGACTACCAAATAAACATGTACAGTTAAATCAAGTACGGCAAATAATGATGACGAAAACTAGCAGCTAAAGATGGGAAGGGGGAACATGCTGCGGGAAATATCAAGTACTAACAAAATTTCAGTAGAGAAGCGTAAAAAACACCATAATTTCACATAAGCAAGAATAAGCAAAACAGTAACAAATCAACATTCACTTTTATTCTTTCTTGTTGCCGCGTGCAATGCGATCCCAACCATATAATACTATTGCAGCATGCAACCCGATCCAAATCATATAATATTGTTGTGACGTACAACCCGATCCCAATCATATAAAACTATTGCGGCGTGCAACCCGATCCCAATCATATAATGATGTTTTAGCGAGCAACCCAAACCCACATGTCCTCCCTTATTACTCTTTGTTGCGGCGTGCAATCCGATCCCATATAATATTATTGGGGCATACAACCTGATTCCATATAATATTGTTGTAGCATAAAACCCGATCCCCATGTACAAACCAATACCAATTATAAAAGAATCCCGGAAAGGGAACAATAGTATAACGACAATAACCCGACAAAGGAAACAATATCACAAGCAATAACATCCCGGCAAGGAAAACAATATCATAATCGATAACATCCCGGCAAGGGAAATAATATCATAAACAATTACATCCCGGCAAGGGAATCACCAATATATCTCATCTCGTTTCCACAATCATTTCACAACCTAAGTCTCAACTTGAGCCAATGCTCCACAATGGTCAATTACCAAGAATACATTCATAAGCTTTGTTCAACAATTATAATCATCATATTAAGCAGGGACAATATGTAACAGAGTCACAACAATCATAGTATAAGACTCACGGGCATGTTTGACACCAACGTATCGATATTTGTCACCACACCTATACGTCGTAATCAACACTTAACACATAGCCAATATGACCACAACTCCAATTCTCTCAAGCCAAGGTTAGACCAAACACTTACCTCAATGCCACAAACACAATCAAGCCTCAACTACGACATTACCTCTCGATTCCACTTCCAATTTGCTTGTATTTAGTCGCAATTTACTTAGCGATATCAATAAATGCTAAATAAACTAATTCTAATGCATGAAAATAGATTTTATAATGATTTCCCCAAAAAGTCAAAAATCAACCACGGGTCTGCTTGGTCAAAATTCGAAGTTCGAACTAAAACCCGATCACCCATTCACCCACAAGTTTAAATATATAATTTATTTTGAAATCGGATCTCAAATCGAGGTCCAAATCCGCAAAATTTGAAAATCCTAAGCTCTACACAAAAACACCCAATTTCCTCATAAAAACCTATTATGTAAAAAGTTGTTATAGATGAAAGAAAATAAGTTAGAAATTACTTACTAATGATTTGGAGAAGAATCTTTCCTTGAAAAATCACCCAATAGAGTTTAGGGTTTGAAAGAGTTTGAAAAATGGGTGAAATCCCATCAAAATCTCATTTAGCAAGTCTTAGATGTCACAATTGTGACCAGGGTTCGCAATTGCGAACCGTTTTAGAATCCTATCAACTTTGCATTTGGGAAGGAATAGTCGCATTTGCGACCAAAATGCCGCATTTGCAAGCATGGCCTACCCAAGCTTGGTTTGCATTTGCGACGTATTGGTCGCATTTCCCAAGCCTGAGAACTTCGCATTTGCGAAGTCTGATCTCGCAATTACAAGATCAGAGGCCTGTCACACTCCCTGGCCTGTCAAAAACTCACCCGAGCCCTCGGGACTCCAAACTAAATATGCACGCAATTTTAAAAATATCATACGGACTTGCTCATGCAATCAAATCATCAAAGTAACATCAACAACTATGAATTCAACCTTATATTCATACAATTACTCAAGAACATCAAAATTTTCATTTTCTCAACTATACATCTAATTTATACCAAACAAACTCCGATTCTTATTAAATTTCACAGTTTCAACCAAATTATTATTCTAAACCCGTATCGGGCTCCGAAACCAAGATACGGGCCCATACCATCAAGAAATTACATCAATTCACTTCTAAAAGCCTTTATATTTTCCAGCAAATAAATATTTTTAATATTTTTTCTCGGCTTGGGACCTCGAAATTCGATTCCGAGCATACGCCCAAGTCTCATATTCTACTATGGACCCTACAGGATAGTCCAATCACGTGTCCGAGTTCGTTTGCCAAGAATATTGACCAAAATCAACTTTAATCAAATTTAAAGGCCAATCCATACTTTTTCTTATATTTCACATAAAGCTTTTCGAAAATGCGCTCAGACTGTGAATGCAAATCGAGGTGAGACAAAAAGAGGGTTTTAAGACCTTAAAACACATAATGGACTTTCAAAACGAGTGATGACCTTTTGGGTCATCAGAAAATCTTATCTGGCCATCTTTTGAGTTGTCGCGCTGCGCCTTGCGGCTCCCCCATGTTGGGCGGCTGTGTATTTTTTCAAAATAACTTTGGTAATTCATTTTTTGACATCCGGAATTGGTCCTCGACCGCCGAACATGATCCCGACTTAATTGCATTGGCTTCTACTCAGACTTCAAAGTTCAAACTTGTTTGATTTAGCTCCAAATTACCTTAATAGCTCGAAATCATTTCCTACAAGACATAAAATATATAATAAGTGAAATTTATTATCATTTAAGCTCAAACACATGTAAAATGCAGTAATTAGAGTGCAATACTACGGCTAAAATATAGGTTTCTAGCCTACGACCAAAACCCCACACTTAAACCATTGCTTGTCCTCGAGTAATTAAATTGCACTTCACATAGAGATGACCTTCTTATTATACAACTTCCCTAAAGCATTATGCCAAGAATATTTAAAATAAACTAAGCACTATAGAATGACATCCTAGCCTCAAAACTCAACTCACAAGCACCACACAATTTTCAGAACCTACTCATTTACTCTAACTCAGAGGTAAATTTTTTACCTTACCTTCGTAAATTATGTGTCCTCACACAAGCAATAGAGAGTAGTTTCACACACAATAAAATTCAAGAATAAATAGGAACTCAAGATAGAAAAAATTTACTCACTCTCAGAAATTAAATTCATGTGCCACAGAGAATGTACAATAAGCTTGCCCGTAGTATAATACTCTACTAATTGAGCTAATTCAGTCAAAAATCAAGTAGGGCTTCATTTTAATTATAATGTATGTTGCGAGACGGGTAGGATACATATGGACAATAATGACTACACCTCCCTAAGCACTTTAATACATACAATTTCATAATTTAAACCCAACACTTATGTTGAACCAAACCCCATCCTTCACAATATAACAACATCAAGCTCCCAATTTTTTTAAGCATACACAAGATGAGAACTACCAGTAGGAAGGAATCCATTTTTTCTTTTCTAATATATATTTATAACTATTTTTCTTTCAAATCCTTATAAGTGGATCTCAAAATTTTCAAATAGTGCATCTTTCTCCCTTTTCTATAGCTCCACTCAATAATCCAGTCATACCTCATTTAGCTTTTACAAGTTGATAACAAAATCAAGTGCTCTAAAGAGGTAAAAAGTTCAAATAGGTAAATTCAAACAAAGTGGATCAGGCTTGCAGTGTGGTTGCCAAAGAAGTAGAATTATAGGCTGCAATGGGCTAACTAAGATACACATTTATTAGGTGGGTAAAAGCACATATGTGGCTTATAATGAAATGCCTATATCACTTCCTATACTAAACAAGACTACTATTTCATTTCGCAAACACACGTGGTAAGCTATAGAAATTAACTGACATGCATAGGACATCAACAATAATCTCACACACACATATTGGCATATAACTCATTCAGGATCGGATACATCCCTACTCTCTAGTCAAAGAAGTTGAGCAAAATCACAATCACACAATCTGAGGTTCTTGTTTAAGAGTCAAGAACTGAGCCTACGTGTCACAACTAAGGCACTTACTATTCTCAAGGCACAACAACGTCAAGAAAAGACATATCCGTTTAAAACACATCACAAGACTAAACTATTCCTAATGAAAGAAAAACTAACTACACTGGTTCACAAAACCCTTGGAAAAAAATTGCGGCACAAAGAGAAATCAATGGGAAATTATTACACTACCTTAGAAGGACAACATATTTTTTTCTTCGACTTTGAATCCCTCAAGAGACAAGTCGAAATCCATCATCGAGAAGAGTCGAAACTAAATAATTAATTATTGAATATAACATGTCGTTAGAATTTATAGTTATGATTACAAACTATATTGTCTAACAAAGTACGAAACAGATAGAAACAAATCAAAACAACAGCGCAAATAGAAACAAGTAAAAATACAACTACATAGGAGTACACCCCCCTCCCCACTTAAGAATTTGCATTGTCCCCAATGTAAAACAGTAAAACAAGTGTCAAAAGGTAACTCCCTGAGGCCTGTAGCCTACTTCTCATCAACAACCTCAAAGGTGCATATGTACTCTTCATCGTCAAAGGGAATAGAGTTGGCCGGTGGCATCTGTACTCCATCGGCCAAACCCAACCACTACTGAGTGACAATGGAGTGGGATGGTACTCCTATAGTTATGCCATGTCAATCTCACCTCGAGCCGCACAAAGGCGCATATCAAAAAATAACTTCTGTATTGTCTCCTCGACACGAGCAAATCTTTGATCTACTGAAACAACAATGGGGGAAGAGGGGGGGAGGGTCTGTCACAGTGTGAAATAAAAAGGATTAACAGGCCATATAACCTATATTGCCCGATCATAATAGTACTACTCCTCCTCAATCTTCATGCGAGTCAAGGTAGCATATATGCAATACACCTTCACCCGAGAGGCATCAATGTTGTTCTAGGTAGGCATGATCTTTGCATTAATAATCCGGAGAATGACTCTGGCGAGACGATCGAAATGACACTTATTCATTTCTTTGTGGATCTCATTTGCATCTCGCGTCCATGTGGCAAGAGACCCTGCGCCACAAAGCTAGCATCTAATATCATGATAGGAGGCAACACAACAACCTTAGAAACAACTTATGTGAATGCTTTGTGAATCCCATGATTTTATTTATTACCCGGGAAGAAAATAGAATCATCTTGCCTCGCATTTGGACTTCATACACCATATTTAAACTGACCTTAGGTTGCTAGTTAGCGTACAATTCCTTAATCATGTCCGCATTCATCTACTCACCAGGACAGACAAGATTTCCAAACCCAAGTATCTGATGTTGTTGTAGATCATAGAGTACTTCTTGACAAGCTTACCATTATCAATACCGACTTTCGGTTCGGGACTGACTGCCAGAACAAAAGTTTGAAACCATATCCTAGCATGATCTGGCACAACCCGAATGCCATACTTGCAGTCTGGTACTATATCTACATTTGGATCAATGCGCTCTTCTTCCTCCTACATAGGGTCAGAGGGAGGTGCCCGCCTACCTCCTCGATGGATACTAGAGGCAACTTCTGAGGAACATGTGTTAGAACATTTACTAGGGCGGCACGACATTGTACCTACACAAGATGAACAACATTAGCCACAATACTTAAAGCATAAACAAGACCAAAAACAGGTAACCACCCATCACTTATGTTATTGGCATGTTCACAAGTACAATGTATATCGAAAACTCAGACTACCGTATTAAAAGCATGCCACAATTAATCAACAACCTACCCAACCACCAACATAATAGTAAAGTAATATAATCACAGACTATAATAACGTAAAACACAAAATCAACAAGCTAAACTAGTAATTAAGAAAAGAAAAATAAGAAGTTACTAATTCACTAATTTAAAAGTCAGAAGTTACAACGCAACACTACACACTACACGCACATGGCTTGAATCGGATAGCTCAAGTAGCACCTAGGCTCACATTAGCATAGGGTGGTCATTCGATTAGCACTAGGGACTAATACGTTAAAGTTTCACAACATACGTGTATGACCTCCCACCCAACACTTATCATCAAGCATCACATTATCTCTTTACAATTATCCCCCACTTAAGCTACAATATCACATTCTATGTCATTGAGGCATTTAATCAACACACGGTATGAATCAAATATACCTCATAATTTCAACTTCAATTATTGTAAGGATACTCCTCAAATATACCAATAAACCACCCTACAATAACCATAACACCACAAAGTGTAACAATAGCACAAGGTGCTTCCATTTTTCACAAAACTCCTTCCAAATTTCGGCCATATTGGCAATCCACCAAACTTCAACACAAATTAATTCCAACACCATCAAAACACACCAATAATTGCCCACAATTATAAGAACAATGAAAATTCCAAAAGTTTATGAATGAATTTCGGCCAAAAGATGAATGTTAACCAAAAAATAATTGTAGAACTACCTAGGGTTAGGGATATGAAAAAAACTACCTTAGTTTACTACTAAAAGAGAAAAGATGAGAAAAGAAATCTTACCTTGATGATGGGGAATTGGAGGTGAAGAACTTTGAAAAAAAAGAAGAATGGGGAATTTAGGGAGGTTTGAGAGTGTCACTAACCAAACCGATGGGCCCCGATGGGTATCCGGTACCTTACTCAACCGAGTACAAACGTAACATATCTTTCTTATTACATCATCATATACACGTGACATATGGGCCTAATAGGCCAACGTGATCATTTATAAACTCAAAACATAGGCTGACAAGGCCATAAAAGTATTCGTATACGTGACGTCTTTCTACAAGCCTCTAAGAGTAGACAAGTATCATAAAGGTCGGTACTGAGCCCCGCCAGACCAATCAATACATGTCTAAATCATACTAACCAAATAAGCAACTCCGGAGCAAATGGAGAGCACCAACATCTTCCGCTGAGCTGATAGCCCACTTGGAGGACTCTCAACCTATCTATCGGGACCCGCGGGCATAAAACGCACCGTCCCCAAGCAAAAGGGACGTCAGTACCAATAATGTACAGAGTATGTAAGGAATAAAAATCAGTTAACAATAGACATGAGAGACGTGGAACAAATTATAAGCAATAAAGACGATACAAGAAAAGATGTGGCAAAAAAATGTTGTAATGTAAGGTTCTGGACATACACATATACTCACAGAACGAAAAGTAAATTACTCAAAAACTGAGTACTTTAACTCTTGATTTTGACTTTCGTTTTGGAATTCGTTTGCTAGAAGGGATCATAAATGGTTGATAGTTAAGTCTAGATTCGCAAGGTAGGCTGATATTCCTTTTTGGATCTTGTAAAGTTTCAGAGAAATGTTCACGTTGGATCATTGTTATGTCTTTGTAATGATATAGAATATGTTGTTTTGCTTAACTTTATTATACTTCTCCAATAAAGATACTAAGCCATGTTTACGTGTAATCAAGTTATAGCTTTGCATAGTGACTCATTTTTCATAATTTTGCCACCTTAGTTAACCTTATGCCATGTGGAAATCTTAACAAGACTTTTATTGTGACGACCCATCCCGTTTCCCCCATAATATGTTGCTCTATATTTCAATGTCAGTATTTTAGTTGATAGGATAGAATTTAATTGGTTTTAACTGGAAATGAGGCGCTTAGCCTCTTAGAAGGAAGCTTGTTTTGAAAAAATCAACCGGAAGTTGACTATATAGTTAGAAGGCTCGGATGTGAATTCCGGTAATTTGGTTAGCTTCGGGAGATGATTTATGACTTAGGAGCGCGATCGGAATTAATTTTGGAGGCCCAGTGTAGAATTAGGCTTAAATTGGCAAAGTTAGAATTTTGGAAAATTCCGGTTGATAGGTGAGATTTTGATCCGAGGGTTGGAATGGAAATCCAAGAGTTGCTGTAGTTTCATTAGGTGATTTTGGATATGTGTGCAAAATTTCAGGTCATTCGGACGTCATTTGGTTGGATTTTTGATTGAACATGAGTTTCGGAAGTCTTGAAGAAACTTAGGCTTGAATCCGAGGTGAATTGATGATTTTAGTGTTGTTTGATGTGTTTTGATAATTAGAGAAAGTTCGTATGATATTTTGGGATATGTTGGTGCCTTTGGTTGAGGTCTCGGGGGCCTCGGGGTGATTTCGGATGGCTAAACGGAAGATTTTTGGACTTAGAGTATTGCAGATTTTCAGCTGTGTGATTGCAGAGGTTTTGTTCATCGCGTTCGCGTGGGGTGTGTTGCGAACGCGTAGAGTAAAGTTGAGAGGCCTGGAAAATGGCCTTCGCGTTCGCGTGGGTCAGGGTCGAGTTCGCATTGTTTTGTGGAGTATACCATCGCATTCGCGAGGGTGGTCCCGCGTTCGCGTAGAAGGGGCCCTGGGGCCTGTCAAGTTGTTCATCGCAATCGCGATGTAGCGGCCACGTTCGCGTAGTTGGAGGATGTAAGTCATCGCGTTCGCGTTCAGGAAGATGCATTCACATAGAGTAAATTATGGTCAGCAAGAGTTTGTTCATCGCGAACGCGGGTGCTTTGACCGCGTTCGCGTAGGGTAAAACCTGGGCGTCCAGAGGGCTTTTTATATTATTCATCCGCGACCCCATTCATAATTTCCTCCATTTTTGACCACCTTAAGAGCCTTTTGGTAGATATTGAAGAGGGTTTTGACGGGAAGTGATTGGAGGTAAGTCTCGTGACCTAGAAGCGCTATTTTATTAAAGAATCAACCTTTAACTTTTGGAAATTTGGGTGAAAATTTGAAGAACTAGGGCTTGAGTTTTGATATTTCAAATTGGGATATGATACGTCATTTGAGCTCGGATTTGGGAGTTCTTGGTATGTATGGACTCGCGGCGAGACGAGAAATCCGGCAATGTAAGTTTTGTAATTTTTTGATAAGTGGGCTCGGGGCTCGGGTTTTGCTAGTTTCGAGATTTTTGCTATTTCTCGATTGTTTTCGATTGGGTATTGTTTCCTTAGCATATTGTAATATATTCGCTCTGATTTTAGTTAGATTCGATATGCGTGGAGGCCAATTTGAGGGGCAAAGGCATCGCGAGCTAGAGATTTCACTGGTTCGAGGTGAGTAATACTTCTAAATAATATCCTGAGGGTTTGAAACCCCAGATTTGCACATCATAGTGCTGTATTGTGGTGACTTGCACGCCAGGTATGAGCGTGGGGTAGAGCACTATTGGGGATTGTGACTTTGTCCGTCCCGGTTGTTGATTTTACTGCGTGATTGACTTAAACCTACTCGATGCTATCATGATTTGGGCTGATTGCCATGTTTTGGGCTTCGTGCCAATTGTTTGGATCCCTTAGGGATTATTATTACTGTGTATATGATGCTTAGCATATTTTCATGATATCAGTCCTGAGTTAAACACTGTCTCGAAATGATTAGTAAATTTCTAAAGTTTTAAACACTTGAGCTATGATTCCTAATAATTGGAACTGAAAATGATAAACTTGACTGTGCCCGTGTGGCTTACATGCATATATCTGGACTGAGTGTGGATCGGGCTGCGCGCCGCAGCAGTGTTGCATGTGCATTTCTGGACTGAGGACGGATCGGGCTGTACGCTGCAGCGGTGTGATATAGATATTGCGCTTGGGCTGTAGAAGCCCCTTTGGAGTTTGAACCCCCACAGTGAGCGCGGGTACCCAACTGGATCGAGTTGTACGCCGCAGCGGTCACGTGCATTGCATTGCATTCACGCATTGATTCCTGTGTGTACTACGTGGCATGACATTTATCACTCTCATATCATTGGCATCCATCCTATTTCTTGCACTGTGTACCAGATACCCTTGTGTTATTTGTAAATAGAGTGTTGTGCCCGCGAGGCTGACTTGTGTGCGGACTTGCACTACCGGATATCGCATTCATATGCTTACTGTTGGAAAAATAATATTTTCAAAAGAGATTTTAAACTGAGCTAGATATTTCTAAAGGAATTTCACGGTTTTACTGTTTGCTCAAAAGGTTGTACTGTCCTATATAGCATGATGGAGTATTTTTACATGATTTCTTACCGCTCAGTTATCATTTTCTCTTATTACCACTGAGTTGGAAGTACTCACTTTACTCCCTGTACCACGTGTGCAGATTTAGGTGTCTCGGGAACATAGTTGAGCTATTTGCTGTTTTTCAGAGCTTCTCATGAGTTGTCGTGGTAGCTGCCTTACGTTCGCAGGACCCAACTCCTCCCCTATCCCTTTATTATTCCGTATTTGTGAACATCAGTATTACTAAGGATTTATTATTTTGTTATCTTAGAGGCTCTAGACGCATGACCCCAAGTCTTTGGGAGTTCTGTTGGCAGATGTTATGATTTCCGTATTATTTCTGTCTATTACCACTGGTTAGGACTATATTATTTGATAATGTAATGCTATAAACTGGTAATGGGATATGGATTGGGTTGTGAGTGTTAATTGGTCGGGCTTGCCTAGCAGTTGTGTTGGGCGCCATCACGATCGGGATTGGGATCGTGACATTTATCCACTTAATACCATAATTATCTCCATCATTAATTAAATATTCACATAATTAAGGACTATCTCAAATTACATAAAATACTATTCACTTTTAACATACCTTATACACCTTACTATCATGGCCATGTGGTACCTTGTAGGTATTAGTCCATAATAACCAGGTATTTTAGCTCGGGCCGTATTTTACCCCAATATGTCAAACTTCGACAAAATTCATTTTCTACGATTTACCCTCTCACCTTCACGAATTTACTCATCACTTGTTTGAAATAGAATAATGTTAATAATCTAAAAATAATCTCATTCCCGAACTTGTGTCGATTAACTTATGACGAAACTTTAACGTATACAAATTCGGGATGCAATATCTCATTTTCGAGCTTTCATTAATTCATTTATGGCGTACTTTCACATACAAAAATATGGGGTGTAACGGAAAGAACAACATAAGAGAGATTTGGGAAAATGGCAGGGGAAAATAACGGGTTCTGCCTTAAAAAACAATCTTGCCATGATTTTTGCACTGTCGCATCGCTGGGTGTGGCGGACCATGTGGAACGGTAGTGAGGTTTTCTAGAGTAGTTGTGTTTTGACCCTAGACGTGCGTAATGGCCTAGCACGGTGCCCCATGCAGCGCGCTAGACCAATTTTCTTAGAGCTCCAGTGATTTTTGCATTTTAGATCACAGCGTCACGACCCAAACCGATAGGCCACAACGGGCACGAGGTACATTACTTGATTGATGCCAATGTAACATATCTTTGTTCTTGTAGTTTCATTGGCAAACGGGCCAAACAGGCCATCATTGGCTAACCACAATAGATATAGGAGAATACTCAATATAGGACGACCCAACCTGATATATATAAAAAATCATACATGTGACATACGGGCCTATAAGGCCAATATGATTATTTGTAAACTCAAAACATAGGCCGGCAAGTCAATACAAATATCTATATATATGACATCTGTCTACAAGCCTCCAAGATTATATATTTATCATAAAAGTCGGGACAGGGCCCCGCCATACGAAACAATATTCGTCTAAATTATACTGACCTAACAAGCCACTCTGGAGCAAATGGAGCACACCAACATCTTACACTGAGCTGATAGCCTACTTGGAGGACTCTCGACCTGTCTAGTAGGACTCGCGGGCATAAAATGCATCGTCCCCAGGCAAAAGCGACATCAATACGAATAATGTACTGAGTATGTAAGGCACATAAATAAGTACATAAAATATATGAAAGAAATATAGAGAAATGACTCAACCTGTAAGTCTAGATAACTCTGTAAATCATGAAACACTAATAGTGTCATGCATATGCGTATGAATGTCATGTCGTGCATAGGTCCAATTGTTGACTGATGCATTATCATTTCTATAACCCATAGCTCTTGCGAATACTCTAATATTCTCCTTTCCATTCAAAAATTGTTCTTTGAATAAATCCAAAGGCCAGGGCATTCCCTGCTTTAAGCCTATTTCTAACACCATGACTTGTAGTCGGAATCCTTCTAATCTTATAACTTTTGCTACATTCTATCATGTAGCCTGTACGATTCTAATTTTGTTTGTGCACCTATGCGTCGCTTCTCTCCCCTTTACTCGAGCTCTTAGCTAATCTCTAGGCCTCATTTATTGGACATATACCAAATTATGTCAAGCTGTCCCTCTGGGCATCATTAGCTTTCCTACATCTAAGTAGACCATACTATACCATAATTCTTACTTCGATTTATTGTTACTGAGGTCTGAGACCAAACTCGAGGCAACTCTTGTTGCTTATCCTATATGCATAAAGCTGAGTCTTTTAATGCTTCTTCATTACTGTTCCATCTCAGCTTTCTTCAAACATAAGCAATAACTTTTCCTGGTCTTTATGCCCCCTTTTTGCGTGCATACATAGCTTATATTGGTGACCATGAATATTGAAATTCCATAAAACTCATATGATCTTGAATATCACTTCTGATTTTACTTCCCGTTCATTAGCCATAGTCGATGTCATTTTCTTATGGAGTGCCTGCAATGTTGTTGTGAGACTGTTGTTATAATACCATTTCCTCCTTAGGTCACTAACATAGGTTGAAACCTTCTTCCTTATTTCCTCAGTTAGTCTTTTGTTTTAGTACTTAGGGAGAACCCTTAACTCTTGTAAAGCTATGAGCTTATTACGGACCTTTTGATGTCCTTCCTTACCAATAATTATCTGTAGTTGCATACCTCCATTCCCTTATGCTTGTCGAGTTCCTTCTGAACTGATATTTTGACTTTCTTACCACTGGCTTTCTCTTTTATTTAAGTAACACTCATATGGTACCTTTAACTACCCCAACTCCTATCTGAATATTTCTCAAGGATCACGATGTCATATCTACGAGACTGAATTCCCCATATTGGCTTTTATTATGTTTATCTCGCATTATTTGCTAACTCATCTGTAACCTCCTATTTAGCCATGACTAGGCTCTTCTGGAATCAATTACTGACTACTCGTTGGCCCATTCTCATATCAATATTCTGCATAATCTTTCTTGAGTTATTTCCTTTGTCTTAACTTACGTCTCACACTGACTCCTTATCTATCAATAACATCTTGGGCAGGGACCCTTGCTTCCTTCCTTGACGTCATGTTTGCATAATATTTTGGAATCATAGCATATCTGTAGGCTTTGAATAAATGCAGTCTCGTCCCTTTTTTATTTTTTATCGCATTCTTCCTTTACCATTCTATAATTACTATAACCCCTTAATTCTTACTTAATGCCACACCATTTATGGAGCTACGACGACCTGTCTATGGATGTTTTTCTTCTTCATCTTTGGCATCTTTTCACATCATCCATAACCCTTAATCCTTCTGTACCAAGGATAACAAATATCCTTACTCGTGAGGGAAACACCTAGTGTAACTGGCACCTACAGTCCATTAAGCTTAAATTTGATCACATTGCTTACTTTTAGGGAATCGTTTTCCTGAATGACCATTCGCCGAATTCCTCATGAATCTTCTTCTATGATTCATTCTATTGTTGCCGGAACGTAATATGAAATTCTCATGATGTTGACTATTATCAAATTACTTAGCCCCTAATTCATGTTTAGTTTATCTTGTTCACCAGCCCATACTGATTTCTATTACTCTATGGATTAACTCTCCCTTCTGGTGTCGTGTTGGAGTCACAAACTTATTTCTCGAAATAAGGATATAACTTTATGGCTTATACTCTTTTGTTGTCTCAAGGTCTGGTTCTTCTCATTTTTTCCTTAACTTGACTATATATATATACTATAATATCGTCATCATTTTTTTCTACCGTTGTCATCCATGCATCACATCTTACTCATAACACTTCATTAATTCTCTTCTCATTTCCTGCTAACATTTTTATCTAACACTTTATTTTGAAAATGTCAGTAGCACATTCTTTTGCTTTTAGCTCCCTTTGCTCCATCTACTGGCTCTTCGAGTTGCCTAACATTCTTTCTTTACTAGGGACGAGATCCATACTAAGGTAACATTTATCCTTTCAAGGCTTCCAGTGTATATCTTTATAGTACTCATATTTAGATGTACTATTTTAGAGTGTACCATCTGGGTGTCTTACAAGGAGATTTTTCTAGCGCATTTACAATCCTTCGGAAATGTCAACTAACACAAGCAATCCATTCATCATTTAGGGTTACTCTAACCCCAGTCGGTTCTTGATATTCATCCTTCTTTTAACTATTTCTGTTAGATCCCATGGAGCATAACTTAGATGGGTGTGATTAAATGTACATACCTCTGTTACAATTAAAGTATCTCAAAATGCTTATATTTATATACTTGAATAGTAAATACTGTTAATCCTCATTAACTGGGTACCTCATACCCTTATTCACCTTGCTGCTTTTACTTGCTGAAACTTTTGTCTGGCTTCCAATTCTCTTATTGCTTTTTAATATAAGAGTGAATATGCATTCTTGCCTTAGGGATCCTTATAAAGAAATTTACAGGTCTTAGTACACACATGATCTGCTGAAATATTTTATGATCCTAATAAAATGATGTTTATGATCTAAAAGGTAACTTCACATTAATATTCCCTATTTTCTAGTTCGATTAACAATTCAAGAGGCTCTTTCAATTACCTATATAAATCACGAATTTAAACTAGAGCATAAGATGTGAAGAAATTCAATTTCAAACTCCTTTTTCAATTAAGCAAAATACGAAATAACTCCACAAAACATATTAAAGCTCCATCAATTAATTCTAACAACTTTCAAGAATCGAATCCCTTATCAAGTTCTTGAAAACACCATAACTATAAACACCCAGATAGAAATTACTCCATAGCAATGGAGTAAGATATCTCAAATAAGTTTGAGAATAAAGAAAACATCAATTCTAATAATTTGATACAAACTCTCGTATTGCATCGATTGCAGGTTGCAATCTTGGCGAATTCTTGAGTCTTCTTGCCTTGGTTGGCTCTCCAATCTTTTCTAGGTCAAATGTGCCTCTAAAATGGTATTTTTGGTGTATTTAAGTCGTTCCCTAAACAAACCTGAACGAGAAACTACCCTTTCTTAGCCAAAATAGGAAATCACTCTAACATTTTTGTACTACCGCGTCGCGATATGCCCTGCCCCATGCGACACGCTTGTCGGGAATTCCAGAGCGTTTGAAAAAGTTTTCATGACCCGGATTTTCTACCCTCGGAAGTTGTGATGGTGCCTACTTGTGAAAGCTAGGCAAGCCGAGTGTTACAGATTTTTATTATCGTTTTTCCTTAACTTTTAACATTTAGAAGTTAACATATGATTGACAATGGAATAATAATAATAAAAAGAAATGCGAAAGACGAAATCTAATAATTTAACTTAATAAGAATACGAATCCATAATAATAATTCATCTAGAATTGGTGTCACAATCACACAAATTATCTGAGAATACTACAAATATGGTCTGAACAAAGATACTACATGTCTGTCTCTGAAATAGAAAAGAACATAAAGAACAAAGATAGGAAGGGGAAACCAGGGCCTACGGACGCTTGTAGGATTACCTCGGGTCTCTGATGAACTAAAGACAACAACCCCTAGCTAAGGTTTGTATGCTCCAGTATCGAGATTTGCACAAAAGAGTGCAGAGTGTAGTATCCGCACAACCGATCCCATGTGCTGGTAAGTGTCGAGTCTAACCTCGGTGAAGTAGTGACGAGGCTAGGACAAGACTACCAAATAAACATGTACAGTGAAATAATATACAGCAAATAATGATGATGAAACTAGAAGCTAAAGATGGGAAGGGAGAACAGGCTGCGGGAAATACCAAGTATTAACAAAATTTCAGTAGAGAAGCATAAAGAACACCATAATTTCACATTAACAAGAATAAGGAAAACAGTAACAAATCAACAATCACTTTTATTCTTTCTTGTTACGGGGTATGATGCAATCCCAATCATATAATACTGTTGCAGCGTGCAATCCGATCCAAATCATATAATACTGTTGTGGCGTGCAACCCGATCCCAATCATATAATGCTGTTGCGGTGTGCAACCCGATCCTAATCATATAATGATATTTCAGTGTGCAACCCAAACCCACATGTCCTCCCTTATTACTCCTTGTTGTGGTGTGCAATCCGATCTCATATAATATTATTGCGGCGTGCAACCCGATCCCATATAATATTTGTTGCAGCGTGCAACCCGATCCCTATATACAAACCTATACCAATCACAAAAGAATCCTGGAAAGGGAATAATAGTATAACAACAATATCCCCACAAAGAAAACAATATCACAAGCAATAACATCCCAGCAAAAAAAAATAACATAATCGATAACAACCCGGCAAGGGAAACAATATCATAAACAATTATATCCCGGCAAGGGAATCAACAATATATCTCATCTCATTTCCATAATCATTTTACAACCTAAGTCTCAACTTGAGCCAATGCTCCACAATGGCCAATTACCAAGAATACTTTCATAAGCCTTGTTCAACATTTATAATCATAATATTAAGCATGGACAATACATAACAGAGTCACAACAATCATAGTATAAGACTCACGGGCATGCTTGACACCAACGTATAGATTTTCGTCAGCACACCTATACGTTGTAATCAACACTTAACACTTAGCCAATATGACCAGAACTTCAATTCATTCAAGCTAAGGTTAGACCAAACACTTAACTCAACGCCACGAACACAATCAAGCCTCAACTATGACTTTACCTCTTGATTCCACTTCCAATTTGCTTGTATCTAGTCGCAATTTACATAACGATATCAATAAATGCTAAATAAACCAATTGTAATGCATGAAAATAGATTTTATAATGATTTCCCCAAAAAGTAAAAAATCAACCACGACCTGCTTGGTCAAAACCTGAAGTTCGAACCAAAATCCGATCACCCATTCACCCACGAACTCAAATATATAATTTATTTTGAAATCGGACCTCAATTCGAGGTCCAAATCTGCAAAATTTGAAAATCCTAAGCTCTACCCAAAAACACCCAATTTCCTTATAAAAAACTATCATAAAAGATGTTATAGATTAAAGAAAATAAGTTAGAAATTACTTACTAATGATTTGGAGAAGAACCTTTCTTTGAAAAATCGCCCAAGCGAGTTTAGGGTTTGAAAGAGTTTGAA
Source organism: Nicotiana glauca (assembly GCA_026770625.1). Classification (NCBI taxonomy): domain Eukaryota; kingdom Viridiplantae; phylum Streptophyta; class Magnoliopsida; order Solanales; family Solanaceae; genus Nicotiana; species Nicotiana glauca. The sequence goes on from MU682307.1 coordinate 268,084, forward strand.
AAATGGGTGAAATCCCGTCAAAAATCTCATTTAGCAATTCTCAGATGTCACAATTGTGGCCAGGGTTCGCAATTGCGAACCCCTTTAGAATCCTATCAACTTTGCATTTGCGAAGGAATAGTCCCACTTGCGACCCCTACACCTTTCGCATTTGCGACCAAAATGTCGCATTTGCGAGCATGGCCTACCCAAGCTTGGTTCGCATTTGCGATGCCTTGGTCGCATTTCCCAATCCCGAGAACTTCGCATTTGCGAAGTCTGATCTCGCAATTGCAAGACCAGAGGCCTGTTACATTCCGTGGCCTATCCAAAACTCACCCGAGCCCTCGGGACTCCAAACTAAATATGCATGCAATTCTAAAAATATCATACAGACTTGCTCATGCGATCAAATCATCAAAGTAATATCAACAACTATGAATTCAACCTCAAATTCATAAAATTACTGAAGAACATAAAAATTTCCATTTTCTCAACTATACATCCGATTTATACCAAACGAACTCCGATTCTTACCAAATTTTATATATTCAACCAAATTATTATTCTAAACTCGTATCGGGCTCCAAAACTAATATACGAGCCCACACCATCAAGAAATTACATCAATTCACTTCTAAAAGCCTTTATATTTTCCAGCAAAAGTTTTTCTTTTTATTTTTTTTCTCGGGCTTGGGACCTCGGAATTCGATTTCGAGCATACCCCAGGTCCTATGTTTTACTACGGACCATACGGGACATTCCAATCATGTGTCCGAGTTTGTTTACCAAAAATGTTGACCAAAGGCAACTTCAATCAATTTTAAAGGCCAATCCATACTTTTGTTTAATATTTCACATAAAAGCTTTCCGAAAATGCGCCCAGACTGTGCACGCAAATCGAGGTGAGACAAAAAGAGGTTATCAAGCCCTCGAAACACAGAATGGACTTTCAAAACGAGGGATGACCTTTTGGGTCATCAGAAAAATCTTATTTGGCCATTTTTTGAGTTGTCGCGCCGCGCCTTGCGGCTCTCCCATGCAGGGCGGCTGTGCATTTTTTTAGAGTAAATTCGTGTATTCATTTTTTGACATCCGAAATTGGTCCTCGACCCTCGAACGTGATCCCAGCTTAATTACATGGGCTTCTACTCAGACTTCAAAGCTCAAACTTGTTCGATTTAGCTCCAAATTACCGTAATAGCTCGAAATCACTTCCTGCAAGATATAAAATATATAATAAGTTAAATTCACTATCATTTAAGCTCAAACACATGTAAAATGCAGTAATTAGAGAGCAATACTATGGCTAAAATACGAATTTCTAGCCTACGACCAACACCCCTCACTTAAACCATTGCTCGTCCTCGAGCAATTAAATTGCACTTCACATAGAGACGATTTCTTATTAGACAACTTCCCTAAGGTATCATGCCAAGAATATTTAAAATTAACTAAGCACTATATAATGACATCCTAGCCTCAAAACTCAACTCACAAGCACCACACAATTTTCAGAACCTACTAATTTACTCTAACTCAGAGGTAAATTTTTTTACCTTACCTTCGTAAATTCTGTGTCCTCACACAAATAATAGAGAGTAGTTTCACACACAATAAAATTCAAGAATAAATAGAAACTCAAGATAGAAAAAATTTACTCACTCTCTGAAATTAAATTCATGTGCCACAGAGAATGTACAATAAGATTGCCCGTAGTATAATACTCTACTAATTGAGCTAATTCGGTCAAAAATCAAGTAGGGCTTCATTTTTGTTATAATGCAGGTTGCGGGATGGGTAGGATACATATGGACAATAATGACTACACTTTTCTATGCACTTTAATACATACAATTTCACAATTTAACCCCCACACTTATGTTGAACCAAACCCCATCCTTCACAGTATAACAATATCAAGCTTCTAATTTTTTTAAGCATAAACAAGATGAGAACTACCAGCAGGAGGGAATCCTTTTTTTCTTTTTTAATATATATTTACAAATATTTTTCTTTCAAGTCCTTACAAGTGGATCTCAAAATTTTCAAATAGTGCACCTTTGTCCCTTTTCTATAGCTCCATTCAAAAACCCAATCATACCTCATTTAGCTTTTACAAGCTGATAACAAAATCAAGTGCTCTAGAGCGGTAAAAGGTTCAAATAGGTAAATTCAAACAAAGTGGATCATGCTTGCAGTGTGGTTGCCAAAGATGTAGAATTATAGGCTGCAATGGGCTAACTAAGATATACATTTACTAGGTGGGTAAAAGCACATATGTTGCTTATAATGAAATGCCTATATCACTTCCTATACTGAACAATACTACTATTTCGTTTAGCAAATATATGTGGTAAGCTATATAAATTAACTGACATGCATAGGACATCAACAAAAATCTCACACACACATATTGGCACATAACTCTATCAAGATCGGATACATCCCTACTCTCTAGTCAAAGAAGTTGAGCAAAATCACAATCACACAATCTGAGGTTCTTGTTTAAGAGTCAAGAACTTAGCCTAGGTGTCACAACTAAGGCACTTACTACTCGCAAGACACAACAACATCAAGAAAAGTGATCTCCATTTAAAACACTTCACAAGACTTAACTATTCCTAATAAAATAAAAACTAACTATGCCGGTTGAAATAAAACCCTTGGAAAAGAATTGTGGCACAATGAAAAATCAATGGAAAATTATTACACTACCTTAGAAGGACAAAATATTTTTTTTCTTCGACTTTAATTCCCTCAAGAGACCAGTCTACGAAATCCATCATCGGAAAGAGTCGAAAATAAACAATTAATTATTGAATATTAAATGCCGATAGAATTTAGAGTTATGATTACATACTATATTGTATAACAAAGAACGAAAAAAATAGAAACAAATCAAAATAACAGCTACTGGCATATAGAAACAAGTAAAAATACAACTACATAGGAGTACGCCCCCCACACTTAAGAATTTTCATTGTCCCCAATTGCAAAATAGTAAAACAGGAGTGAAAAGCTAACTCCCTGAGGCCTGTAGCCTACTTCTCACCAACACCCTCAACGGTGCACACATAATCTTCATCATCAGAGGGAATAGAGTTGACGTCCTCATCCGGTGGCATCTGCACTCCATCGGCCAAACCCAACCACTACTAAGTGACAAGAGAGTGGAATGGTCCTCCTACAGTTATGCCATGTCAATCTCACCCCGAGCCGTTCAAAGGCGCATATCAACAAATAGCAGTTGTATTGTCTCCTCCATACAAAAAAATCTCTGATCTACGAGAAAAACAATAGGGGGGGGGGGGCTATCACAGTGTGACATCAAAAGGATTAAGAGGCCGCATAACCTAAATTGCCCGATTAAAATGGTATTCCTCCTCCACATGGTGTGTCCACAGAAGTTGCATGATCATGCTTGGGAAATACAGACGAGAGCCCCAAGTAGTCATATTCGAGACATGTTCTCAAGCATAATCTTACCTAGATCAAACTTGATGCGAGTCAATGCAACACACCTTCACCCGGGAGACATCAATGTTGTTCTAGGTAGGCATGATATTTGCAATAATAAACCGGACAATGACTCTAGGAGACGATGAAATTGACACTACTTCATATCTTTGTGTAACTCATTTGCATCTCGCGTCCATGTGGTAAGAGACCCTACGCCACAAAGCTGGCATCTAATATCATGATAAGGGGCGACACAACAACCTTAGGAACAACTTATGCGAATGCTCTGTGAATTCAATGATTTGATTTATTACCCAGGAAGAAAATGGAATCATCTTGCCTCGTACTTGGACTTCATACACCACATTTAAACTTGCATTAGGTTGCTAGTTAGCATAGAATTCCTTAACCATGTCCACATTCATCTACACACCGGGATGGAGAAGCTTTCAAAACCCAAGTATCTGATGTTGTTGTAGATCCCAGAGTACTTCTTGACGAGCTTACCATCATTAATACTAACTTTCTTGTCGGGACTGACTGCAAGAACAAAAGTTCGGTACCACGTCCTAGCATGAGCTGGCACAATCCGAATGCCATACTTGCAGTGTGGTACTGTATCTGCATCTGGATCAATGCGCTCTTCTTCCTCCTACACAGGGTTGGGGCAATGTGCTCACCTACCTCATCGACGTCTACTACAGGCAACTTCTGAGGAACCTGTGTTAGAACATTTGCTAGGGCGGCAAGACATTGTACCTACACAAGATGAACAACATTAGCCACAATACTTAAAGCAGAAACAAGACGAAAAAGAGGTAACCATATTGGCATGTTTACAAGTACAATGTATATCGAAAACTCAGACTACCGTATTGAAAGCATGCCACAAGTAATCAACAACCTACCCAACCACCAATATAATGGTAAAGCAATATAACCACAGACTATAATAACGTAAAATACAAAATAAACAAGTTAAACTAGTAATTAAGAAAAGAAAAATAAGAAGTTATACTAATTCACTACTTTAAAAGTCAGAAGTTACAATGCAACACTACACACCACACACACATGGCCTGAATCGGATAGCTCAAGTAGCACCTAGACTCACATTAGCATAGGGTGGTCATTCTATTAGCACTAAGGACTAATACGTTAAAGTTTCACAATATACGAGTACACCTCCCACCCCACACTTATCATCAAGTATCACATTATCTCCTCACAATTATCTCCCACTTAAGCTACAATATAACATTCTATGTCATTGAGACATTTAATCAACACATGGTATACATCAAATGTACCTCATGATTTCAATTTCAATTATTGTAAGGATACTCCTCAAATATACCAATAAACCACCCTACAAAAACCGTAACACCACCAAAGTGTAACAACAACACAAGGTGCTTCCATTTTTCACAAAACTCCTTCCAAATTTCGGCCATATTGTCAATCCCACCAAACTTCAACACAAATTAATTCCAACACCATCAAAACACACCAATAATCACCCACAATTATAAGAACAATAAAAATCCCAAAAGTTTATGAAAGAATTTCGGCCAAAAGATGAATATTAACCAAAAAATAATTGTAGAACTACCTAGGGTTAAAGATATGAACTAAACTACATTAGTTTAATACTAAAAGGGAAAAGATGAGAAAAGAAATATTACCTTGATGAGTGATATTGGTGAGAGAATTGGAGGTGAAGAACTTTGAAAAAGAAGAAGAATGGGGGATTTAAGGAGGTTTAAGAGTGTCACCACCCAAATCGATGGTCCCCGATGGATACCCGATACCTTACTAAACCGAGTACCAATATAATGCATCTTTCTTATTACATCATCATATACACGTGACTTATAGGCCTAATAGGCCAACATGAACATTTATAAACTCAAAACATAGGCCGACAAGGCCATACAACTATTCGTATACATGACATCTGTCTACAAGCCTCTAAGAGTACATATGTATCATAAAGGTCGGTGCTGAGCCCCGCTAGACTAATCAATACATATCTAAATCATACTAACAAAATAAGAAACTCCAGAGCAAATGGAGAGCACCAACATCTTCCGCTGAGCTGATAGCCTACTTGGAGGACTCTCTACCTATCTATCAGGACCCGCGGGCATGAAACGTACCGTTCCCAAGCAAAAGGGATGCCAGTACAAATAATGTACCGAGTATGTAAGGAATAAAAATAAAAAAATAATAGATATGAGAGAAACAATAGACATGGATTAAAATACTTAGCATGTATATTTGAATAGCTCTTTGAATCATTTAACAATTTAATGTCATGCATATGCGTATAAATGTCATACCATGCATGAGTATATGCATCCATAAAATCATCAAGCCTTTGAGGGCATCCCATCATATTATCTTAGCCATTGTGGGCAACTCATCAACGTATACCAGCTGATCAGGTGGTGGTGCGTATATAACGCCATAACCTTTTCCCATATCCTATATCCCATATACATATAGATACTTATACATGCGCATATAATGCCATCTGATCATGGGTCAATGTACATGAACGCAATGCATGAAAAGTACGTTAATAAAATCTTTCAAAGTGTCATAAGACCATTATCCTTTGAGTAATCTCATGAAGTAAACTTGTTTTCGACTTACGTATTTTTCTGAGACCCATGAACATATGATAGAATAATATGACATACGGGGAATCAAGAACATAAGCATTTCTAGTATTTCTATGAATAAAATAATTTATAAAAATTATGCATTCGCTCGTTTTGCTTGTGTCGTATAGATCTACCAAAAGAAAGAAAGGATAGCCTTAATATACCTTAGCCGATCCTCTTTTGCGAAAATACATGACGGCGGATCGTAGTAAAAGAAAATTCATATGATATTCTTGAGAAAAATTACACCGGTCTTTTATTGAATTAGCATAACACATTGGAACAAATTATAAGCAACAAAGACGATACAAGAAAAGTTGTGGCAAAAAATGTTGTAATGTAACGTTCTGGACATACACATATACTCACAGAACGAAAAGTAATTTACTCCAAAACTGAGACTCTTGATTTTCACTTTCACTTTTGGAATTCGTTAGGCAGAAGGGATCATAAGTGGTTGGTAGTTAAGTCTAGATTCGCAAGGTAGGCTGATATTCCTTTTTGGATCTTGTAAAGTTTCAGAGAAATGTTCACGTTGGATCATTGTAATAATATAGAAAATGTTGTTTTGGTTAACTTTGTTATACTTCTCCAATAAAGATACCAAGCCATGTTTACGTGTAATCAAGTTATAGCTTTGCCTAGTGACTCATTTTTCATAATTTTGCCACCTTAGTTAACCTTATGCCATGTCGAAATCTCAACAAGACTTTTATCCACTTAATACCATAATTATCTCCATTATTAAATAATTATTCACATAATTAAGGACTATCTCAAATTATTTAAAATACTATCCACTTTTAACATACCTTATACACCTTATTATCATGGCCACGTGGTACCTTGTAGGTAGTAGTGCATAAATACCGGATATTTTAGATCGGGCCGTATTTTACTCCAACATGTCAAACTTCGACAAAAATTCATTTTCTACGATTTACCCTCTCACCTTCACGAATTTACTCATCACTTGTTTGAAATAGAATAATGTGAATAATCTCAAAGTAATCTCGTTCCCGAACTTGTGTCGATTAATTTATGACGAAACTTTAACGTAAAAAAATTCGAGATGCAATATCTCGTTTTCGAGCTTTCATTAATTTATTTATGACGTAATTTCACATATAAAAATATGGGGTATAACAAAAAGAATAAAATAAGAGAGATTTGGGAAAATGGGAGGTAAAAATAACGGGTTCTGCCTTAAAAAAAATTCTGCCATGATTTTTGCAATGCCGCATCGCTGGTGTGGCGGCCCATGTGGAACGGTAGGGAGGTTTTCTGGAGAAGTTGTCTTTTGATGTTAGACGTACGTAATGGCCTAGCACGGCACCCCATGCGGCGTGCTAGACTAATTTTCTTAGAGCTCCAGTGATTTTTGCATTTTAGATCACAATGTCACAATCCATACTGATGGGCCGCGATGGACACTCGATACTTTACTTAATTAAGTGCCAACGTAACATATCTTTCTTCTTGTAGTTTTATTGGCAAATGGGCCAAACAGGCCGTCAATGGTTAACCATAATAGATATAGAAGAATACTCAATATAGGACGACCCAACCTGATATATATAAAAAAAATCATACATGTGACATACGGGCCTATAAGGCCAACATGATTATTTGTAAACTCAAAACATTGGCCGGCAAGGCCATACAAGCATCCATATACATGACATCTGTCTACAAGCCTCCAAGATTATATATTTATCATAAAGGTTGGGACAAAGCCCCGCCATACCAAACAATATGCGTCTAAATCATACTGACCGAACAACCCACTCCAGAGCAAATGGAGCACACCAACATCTTTCACTGAGCTAATAGCCTACTTGGAGGACTCTTGACGTGTCTAGTAGGACCCGCGGGCATAAAACGCATCGTCCCCAGGCGAAAGGGACATCAATACGTATAATGTACCGAGTATGTAAGGCACATAAATAAGTACATAAAATATATGAAAGAAATATAGAGTAATGACTCAACCTTTAAGTCTAGATAACTCTGTAAATCATGAAATACTAATAGTGTCATGCATATGCGTATGAATGTCATGTCGTGCATAGGTACAATTGTTGACTGATGCACTTATCATTTCTACAACCCATAGCTCTTGTGAATACTCTAATATTCTCCTTTCCGTTCAGAAATTGTTCTTTGAATAAATCCAAAGGCCAGGGCATTCCCCCCTTTAAGCCTGTTTCTCACACCACGACTTGTAGTGAGAATCCTTCTAATCTCATAAATGTTGCTACCTTCTATCATGCAGCCTGACGATTATAATTTTTTATGTGCGCCTATGCGACGCTTCTCTCCCCTTTCCTCCAGCTCTTAGCCAATCTCTAGGCCTTATTTATTGGACATATAGAAAGTTATGTCAAGTTGTCCCTCTAGGAATCATTAGCTTTCCTACATCTAAGTAGGCCATACTATACCATAATTCTTACTTCGATTTATTGTTACTGAGGTCTGAGACCAAACTCCAGGCCACTCTTGTTGCTTATCCTATATGTATAAACCTGAGTCTTTTAATGTTTCTTCATTACTGTTCCATCTCAGCTTTCTTCAAACATAAGCAATAACTTTTCCTGGTCTTTATGCCCCCTTTTTGCGTGCATACTTAGCTTATATTGGTGACCATGAATATTGTAATTCCATACAACTCATATGATCTTGAATATCACTTCTGATTTTACCTCCAGTTCATTAGCCATAGTCGATGTCATTTTCTTATGGATTACCTACAATGTTGTTGTGAGACTGTTGTTATAATACCATTTTCTCCTTAGGTCACCAACATAGGTTGAAACCTTCTTCCTTATTTCCTCAGTTAGTCTTTTGTTGTAGTACTTGGGGAGAACCCTTGACTCTTGTAAAGCTATGAGCTTATTACAGACCTTTTGATGTCCTTCCTTGCCTATAATTATCCGTAGTTGCATACATCCATTCCTTTATGCTTGTCGAGTTGCTTCTGAACTGATATTTTGACTTTCTTCCCACTGGCTTTCTCTTTTATTTAAGTAACACTCATGTGTTACCTTTAGCTACCCCAACTCCTATCTGAATATTTCTCAAGGATCACGAAGTCATATCTACGAGACTGAATTCACCATATTGGCTTTTATTATGTTTATCTAGCACGATTTGCTAACGCGTCTGTAACCTCCTATTAGCCATGACTAGGATATTCTTGAATCAATTACTGACTACTCGTTCGCCCTTTCTCATATAAATATTTTGCATAATCTTTCTTGGATTTTTTCCTTTGTCTTAACTTACGTCTCACACTGACTCCTTATCTATCAATAACATCTTGGGCAGGGACCCTTGCTTCCTTTCCTTAACATCGTGTTTGCATAAAATTTTGGAATCATAGAATATCTGTAGGCTTTGAATAAATGCATTCTCGTCCCTTTTTTATTTTTTATCGCATTATTCCGTTACCATTTTATAATTACTACAACCCCTTAATTCTGACTTAATGCCACACCATTTCGTATTCTCCCCTTTAAGAGAGTACTATGGAGCTACGACGACCTGTCTATAGATGTTTTTCCTCTTCATTTTTGGCATATTTTCACATCATCGATAACCCTTAATCCTTCTGTACTAAGGATAACAAATATCCTTACTCGTGAGGGAAAAACCTAGTGTAATTGGCACCTACATTCCCTTAAGCTTAACTTTTCTCACATTGGTTACTTTTAGGGAATCATTTTCCTGAATGACCATTTGCCGAATTCCTCATGAATCTTCTTCTATGTTTCATTCTATTGTCGCCGGAATGCAATATGAAATTCTCATGATGTTGACTATTAACAAATCACTTAGCCCCTAATTCATGTTTATTTTATCTTGTTCACCAGCCCATACTAATTTATATTAGTCTATGGATTAACTCTCCCTTATGGTGTCACGTTGGGGTCACAAACTTATTTCTCGAAATAAGGATATAACTTTATGGCCTATACTCTTTTGTTGTCTCAAGGCCTGGCTCCTCTCGTCATTTCCTTAACTTGACTATATATCCTATAATACCTTCATCATTTTTTTCTACCATTGTCATCCATGCATCACATCTTACTCATAACACTTCATTAACTCTCTTCTCATTTCCTGCTGACATTTCTGTCTAACGCTTTATTTTGAAAATTTCAATAGGATATTCTTTTGCTTTTAGCTCCCCTTGCTCTATCTACTGGCTCTTCGAGTTTCCTAACATTCTTTCTTTAAAAGGGACGAGAGCTATACTAAGGTAACACCTATCCTTTCAAGGCTTCTAGTGCCTATCTTTATAGTACTCATATCTAGCTGTACTATTATAGAATTTACCATCTGGGTGTCTTACAAGGAGATTTTTCTAGAGCATTTACAATATCCTTCGGAAATGTCAACTAACGCAAGCAATCCACCCATCATTTTGGGTTACTCTAACCCCAATCGGTTCTTGATATTCGTCCTTCTTTTAACTATTTCGGTTAGCTCCCATATAGCATAATTGAGATGGGTGTGACTGATTGTACATACCTCTGTTACAATTGAATGTATCTCAAAATGCTTATATTTATCTACTTGAATTGTAAATACTATTAATCTTCATTAACTGGGTCCCTCATACCCTTATTCACCTTGCTTCTTTTACTTGATGAAACTTTTGTCTACCTTCCAATTCTCTTATTCCTTTTTACCGTAAGAGTGGATATACATTCTTGCCTGTCACGACCCCATTTCACCCTCCATGAACATGTCGTGATTGCACCTAGTCCCTATGACTAGGTAAGCCTAACAATGCGGAAGATAAACCAAAATTTGTGGAAGAAAATAAATGAAACAGAACTGGAAAAATAAATAGGGTTTAAGGTGCCGCTCGGCACATACCACAACAATTCTCAAAGATAACAAACTCCCCAAAACCCGGAAACTCACAAATCACAAGCTAAGGGATACATAAGAGGCTCTGACTCAAGAATATCTATACAAGGAGAAAATGATGGAAGAACTATACTTATAACAGAAAAGCTGGAAAGGGACTCCTCGGTCTGCGGACGTAGCAGATATACCTTGAAGTCTCTACCGATACGCCTCCTT
>MU682307.1:293717-309127 GCA_026770625.1 Nicotiana glauca
GTTAATTAACCAATTACACGCATAATTAAGAAATTTTTAAATTACTTAAAATTCTACTTAGTTTTAATATACTTTATACATCATACTATCATGATCATATGGTACCTTGTATGTCACTAGTCCATAAATACCGAACATTTTAGCTCGAGCCGTATTTTACCCCCAAAATATTAAATTTCGACGAAATTTATTTTCTTCGATGTACTTACCCTCTCACCTTCACGAAGTTACTCATCACTTGTTTGAAATATATTAATACTTATAATCTCACAATAATATCATTCCCCAACTTACGTCGATTAACTTACGATGAAACTTTATCATATGAAAATGCGGGATATAACATCTCATTTTCAAACTTCATTAATTTATTTATGGCGCACTTTCACGTACGAAAATATGGGGTGTAACACATAGGTTGCACCCCAACTCTATTATATACTTATTTTATCTTCAATTCATATTTATACCTGCCCAAACAAGTACCGAAATTCTGAAACTCTAATAATCCTACACTACACTTATCTAACTATTCTACAAAAGTAAGAAAAAGAGATAGAAGTAGTTCTGAGTTATAGTCGTCAGCTTGAATTTATCACTTAGGCTCATTTTATAACGATGCTAGAGGATTGCTTGTCAAGTCACCCAACAAAGTACGGTTTCAACCTGTGTCGTTCACCTTAAAGCTTTCATTCCATTCTTTATCCTATATTTCAATGGTTCCATGTAATGATCCGACCGTTCATTTTGAGCACTACCGCATCGTTGGGCTGTTTGAGGCCTTGAGTAACTTCACTTCAGGTATTATGACTTGTACATGTAAGTTGATTTGGAAGAAAATTCTAATTTCGGAAGCTTTAAGTTGGAGGAATTGACTAATGATTGACATTTGAGTAAATGACCTCAAAATCGGGATTTAAAGGTTTCAAGAGGTTCGTATGATAATTTTAGACTTCGGCATATGTTCGGACCGAGTTTTGGGTGACCCGGGAGCGTTTCAGCGCATATTGTGGGAAGTTGGCGTTTTAAAAGAATTTTATAAATTTGAGTTGAAATTTATTTTAATGTTATCGATGTCCATTTAGAATTTTCAGCATAGGAATAGCACTGTATGGGGATTTTGGTCTTACGAGCGCATCCGAATGTGGATTTGGAGGTCTGTTAGGTCGTTTTGGGGTCATTTGGCAAAAGTAGGAAGTTGGAGGCTTTTGGAAGTTTGACCAAAAGTAAAATTTTTGATATCGGGGTTAGATTTCGATTCTGAAAGTTGGAGTAGGTCCGTATTGTCAAATGTGACTTGTGTGCAAAATTTGAGTTCAATCGCACGTGATTTGATAGGTTTTGGCATCAGATGTGGAAGTTAGAAGTTCAGTAGTTCATTAGGCTTGAATCGATACGCAATTTGTAGTTTTGATGTCATTTGATGTGATTTGAGGCCTTGAGTAGGTATGTGTTATGTTATGGAGTGGGTCAGTGTGATTGGATGGGGTCTCGGGGGCCTCAGCTGTGTTTCAGATATATTTGGGTTGTATTGCATTGTTATTTGATGTATCAACGTTGTTTTTTTGGATATAATGATTACCATATTGAGAAAACGATCTGTGATTTGTGATTTTATTAAACCATTAGATCCTTGTTGTAATTATGGAGTCATAGCAACAAGAATCACCAAATTCCAATGTCATATGAGAGAGTTATGCCCATTTCCGTGTCAGGAAAGATTCCCGTTTTTTAGTACGGACTTTGTTCTTCGCTATCACGAGGGAAATCTCGCGTACGCGAAGAAGTAAGTTTGGATTTTTGTTCAATGTGAATATATTCTCTTCGCGAAAGCAAAGGTTTTCCCGCGAATGCAAAGAAGAAAAATCGCCCGAACAGTGTTTTAAACCGAGAATTTTAGTATTTTGGGCATATCTTGAGCTCTAGAGCTCCGTTTGAGGTGATTTTTATGGAGTCGTTCTTATCTCAACAAGGTTTTAAATATATGACCTTTATTTAAAAGTTTCTCCATGATTATTTCAGTTGGTTATTATTTTTATCCATGTTTGGATTATAGAAATTGGGATTTTGAGCCCCCAAAGTTGAGAAATGCTAAATCTTTAATTTGACGGTAGATTCATGGATGAAATTTAATTATTTTAGGGATATAGACCATATGCGTTATGGGTAATGTCGGTCCCCTTTTTTCGAAAGCGGGTTTCGCCATGTGACAACTCTTTTAAACGGTAGATAGATGGTTAAAAGAAGAAGAAGAGTTGCCACCTAACGGTTTTTAAGGTGTGTTAGGGAACCTATTATGCAAATAACTCTGTTTGACTAGTCAACGCCATCAAATATTGGGTAAGGGCTCAAATTACCTCAAAGAGAAGGTATTAGGCCCTCTTCGTGGTCCACAACTGTGGGTCCCGATCGAACATAAGACTATGAGAATTATAAGTAGGCAAGATGATCAAATAAACAAAGAGTATAGAAGGTTAGAGAGTTTTATTATAACACAATGAGAATTGATAAAAATCTTAAGGAATATAAGGACATGACTATAATGGTCTATATTAGACGACTAAGTGTACAAACAAAAAAAGAGGGGGGAGGGGGGGAGTCCTATATTTTTTAGCCTAGAGGATCACCCCGTGCAACATAAATAATACTCCGTAACTCCCTTAAGATAGGGAGTTACTCATATTATTCTGCGGGCACATACTATCAACTCCTGCTACTCAATTACTATATTAAAGTTTTTTACCTAAAGACGCTCTAATTCAATTCTAAGTCGTACCCTATGCGTGCACTACTCGTCCCATGCCTATGGTCCAGGAGGCATTGGACCTCTATTTGGGCAGTTTTAAACTTTGCTTAGGCTGCTCAAAATGATAAAACTAAGTGACATTCAAAATAAGTAGGACTTCACGTAAAGACACTTAAATTCCCAAGTTAGCCTCCACACATAAAGACTAATGCACGCAGGCAAATTTTGTATTAAGCAGTAGACGATTCCAGAATTGAAGCAGATTAAATCCTATGGCATGTCTTCTATGTGGCTTGATTTCAGGCATGCAGGCAGTGGTGATTATTTTAGAATAACGAATTTGCAGATTATCGATGCTTCAAATCCTATACACATAATCTAAACTACGCAATAAAACCAATTGAATGCTTGAAACAATTACCCGTATTTGATTTTATTAGCATACTTTGTAGACGTGTAACAACACCCAATAGGCAGGATTTCTCAGAGTTGGTAGTTGAAACTGATTCTATAACGCTTCATCCCTATTGGCATATTTTCTAGGCAAGCAATAGATATAACAGTAGCTAATTAATCAATTAAGACCCTATAGACATGATATCTAGCTGGGGATCAGTAGACCATAAGCTAATAAAATCCTATAGGCATGGTATCTAGTGAACATGCTGCAATGTCACAAATTTAACGAACAATTATTGACACTACTTTCCTATAGGCATGCTGTCCAATAATGCAAAGTGATATGTATAGTAAAATAGGTTGAATGAGTGTGTGATTCCCTATAGGCATGGTTTCTACTAGTGTACATGGAAACTTAATAGCATATATGGCAGGTTGGATAAAATAACAAGTAATTCACATAAATCTTATAGGCATGTTTTCTACCATTTCAAGTAAACATTAGAATATACCCATTTCTCCAATTCTATTAACACTCCAATTGTTTATTAAAAATTTATTACAAGCCAAGATAATGAATATAAGTATAAATATTACACAAGGAACAATAGTAGGCATAATAGTAGCCCAAAAGGAGATACCCAGTATTGCCTGGGCCTTCCCAAGCTCATTCTTCGCAAATAGCATGCCCAGATCCAAGCATTTATCAAACAGGAGACTGTGCCCATCACCATAACCCAAAATCATAGAGGAACTCATTCCATGCCAAACAGTTACACATGACCCAAATAAATTATAGAATCACACAGAAATCACAGAATCAACCTAGTTTATAAATTCAACAAATAAAATAACGGAGAAAAGCTAAGTTTGAGGCACAACATAAGTTCCACCAGCAAAGATAATGGACAAAATCCCCCAAATTCTAGTGTATCAGAGTTCACAGGAGTCCCAAATGGACTCCGAGCAGTGCTCACACTAGGGAGGTCGATAGAGAGAGTTTTGGTGGCCTTGGCTTTTTACCGGCTAAAAGTGATAGATTCAGAATAATATAGATAATAGATGAGAGTGAGAAAACAATGATTAAGTGATAGAATTTGAAGAGGTACACTTGTATTTTAGAAGTAGACATAGCAGAGGTTCTTAAACGCAGAACATATCTGTTAAGAGAATCAACAAGACTTAGAAGACATGTTGGTATTACAGGTTCAAATACTTAGCAAGAGATAACATATTGTCTGAAATCATATTGAGAGAGAGTTAGGGGAATCGGGTTTTCTGAGATTATAGGAACAATATGCACGGGGCACAATGCCAACGATTCTAAATTAGAGCACTAACTTAAAGGATTTAAAGCCTATTGAGTCCAAATTATGTTGAGTATCCATCACAACACTAGAAGGCGGACATGCCAATTTATATCAATAAGACAAACCAGTATCAAATCTTATAAGGGAACACGAGTTAGCATAATTACTCTAAAGGTCCCAACTAATCACTAGGGGATACAGGATTATGCAAACCAAAGACATAATGCATGACAAAATAGTATGGGAGTAGGTCATAGTTAGAATGAATGTCCTAATATAAATTGGAACACATCATATATATGAGTTGGTCAATTACAGGAATTCAGAATAAAGTAGGAAAGCAAACTCATGCCAGGAGGCAAATATAAACATTTAGGTACCGAAATGCTAGGCTAAACGAGCTTAAGAGAGTCAAAATTATTCAATTTAAGCATGTACGGTAAACATGTCTCAGAACTAGAAATTTTAGGCAAATTCAAATACAAAAAAAGTTCATATCATAAAACAAATTCAGTGCCAACAAGGTTGCACACAGAGATGGTCTAGAAACACATTGAATCACGAAATTTCAAAGGTATGAAAGTGCAATACATGAACACAAGAGAATGAAATTGCAAAAGCCAAAGAACTTACCGGTTATCAATTGATAAATATACAAACAAGCAAGAACAAACTCCACAATACTCTAAACGTCTATAAAGAGCAATTGAACCTAGAGTCTTAGTGTGTTACAGTTCCCAAGAGTCTCAAACAAACACTGGGCAGTGCTTACATTAGGAAAAATTGAATAATCAAATTTTGGTGGCCTTGGCTTTTAGCCATCCAAGAGCCAAAGTATAGAACAAGAGAATGAGAGAATAATAGAGTGATAGCCTTGAGTTTTTAGTGAATCTGGTGATTAGAGTCTCTCTCAAAGGGAAATAAGGGAGGAATTTATATAGTAATAGAAATCAATAAAACGAACAAGGAAACACTATTAAATCAAACATAAATAAAGAAATTATAACATGAAAAATCAATTAAAAGTCGGATTAGGGAATTTTTTTTAAGTAAACCCTAGTTGACAGAATTCTAAGATTCGACCAAAGATTTTGGTGAATCGGCTTCATATCGCTTTGCCATGGACGTATATAGACGAAATACCGTCAAGATCTTGAATATTGAAGAGAATTTACACATGATTCTAGGTCTAGTACTTGCCAAAAATAGGTGAGTACTAAGTAATGCCAAAATCGTATGAGTAACACGGAGATAGAGCATATATGGAAGGCAAATAATATGAGGATTCCACATCAAGGTCAGAATCGAGAGAATTAGAGGGTGTGACAACTAGGGTTTGTGAAGGAGAAGAGACCAACAGAGAGAATCGAGGTGGCTGCCTTTAGGAACTGGGGGGATATAAGGAAAGGAAGTGGGGGTGTTGTGAGGTGTTGATCACTTTTGATCAACGACTAAGATTAAAAGGGAGTAGGGTCAGGTTTTGGACTATGTAGGGTTTCTTGGGGTTGGGCTTCTGGGGTTAATCAAAGTTGGCTGGTTCATTTGGACCTTAATTGATCCAAAGTTAATTCAAAATTTTGAACCAACTTTTAAAATAAGAGATTAAGGGTAAATAATGTGATAAAAAATAGTTAAATAAATATATAAAAATTTTATTTATAAAAATTAATACTTTAAAACAATAGTAGAAGATTGTAAAAAATTAGAAACGTATTTTGAATTTGAATAAACTGACAAATGCAATAAATTGCAAAATGTAAGCCATTATTGCAAGATTGTGCAAATAGCAATACCAATATAATTATATGAAATGAAGTAAAAAATATTTGAACCATGTATATGGATGCAAATAATAGTTTTAGATGATTATGTCATCATAAATTATTTGAAGGAGTAATTAATAAATTTTCAAGTAATTTGAATGTAAGAAAATCAATTTTAAAGCTCTAAAAATTATGGAACATTATAGACAATGCTTGTATAGATTTTGTAAACTAAATAATAATGTAAAATAATATTTTAAAAGTATATATACTATTTGAAAAAAATATGAGGGTAAAATTAGGTATCAATAATTGTCCTTCTTGACCCGGGAATGGTGAAAGAGTTGTCGAATAAAGAAATGATGACCACTATTGGCTGAAGTGGGGAATGATGTGATTTGAAGAAATGGAGACCAAACTCTGGTTCCTGAGTTGCCTACATATCCCTAGTATTACGGGAATCAGGCCGTGTGTAGTTCTGGATCAAATAGTGAACGAAACCGATTGATTTGTTATAGGACTGGTTGTATGTTTCGAAAAGGGTTCTTTTGGGTAGGATAGTATCAGATGAATTTATGTGGAGTATGAGTGTGAGTTTGAAAGTTATAAAAGTATCACAAGGAAGATATTTGAATGGTCATAGAGTGAAAGGTAGGGAATTACTGGTAGTCGATTATGTTTGAAGCAATTGAAGGATGTGAACATTGCGAACTGAAATCGGAGAAAAAATTGCTCCTGTTTGTAGAATGATTGCCTCCTGGATTACCTGTAAAACTTAAAACATGGTGCATGCGAATATATACATATGGGTTATTACGAAAATTTAATCGTGATGCAATTTCCCTTTGGAACATGAAGGTTGTCTTTGGACGGTGAGGATGATGTCTTTAGACTATGATGTCCTGGGTCATGAAGTGCATGACAAGGGATTCACATGCCATGAAATGGTGTCCTCGGGCCATGAGGATGGTGCCTCTGGACTATGAAGCCTTTAGATAATGATGTGCAGTTTCGAGAGATCCTCAGGCCATGGAATGGTGTCTTCCGACTATGAGGATGATGCGTTCGAAATAAGATGCATTTGGATAAAATGACGATGTTTCAGCCTATAAAATGATAAGATATGATGTTTGGTCATATGTGAGAGCGAGGCAAGACAAGGCTTAGTCTTATATGAGATAAGGGCAGTGCTTAGCCCTAGGTAAATAAAAGGGGTCCTTGGTATTAGATAGTATTTAGTCTTATGGAAAGAAAAGGCAATGCTTAGCCTTATCCAATCATGGAGAAAATGCTTAGCCACGTGCCAGAGATGGAGACAATGCTTAGTCTCATGCAGGAAATGACAGTGTTTAGCCTTATGCATTTACAGAGGCAATGTTTAGCTTGATGTAAGAAAAGGAGACAATGTTAAATGTCATGCTGGGAAAGGAAGTGCTTAGCCTTATGCAAGAAAGAGATACAGAGCTTAGTCTCATGAAAAGAATGGAGACAATGCTTAGTCTCATGCAAGGAAAGACAATGGTTAGCCTTATTCAATTATGGAGGCAATGCTTAACCTCATGCCGGAAATGGAGACAGTGCTTAGTCTTATACACGGAAAGGCAGTGCTTGGCCTGACACAATTTGGGAGGCAATGCTTAGCCTCATGCAGGAAATTGAGAAAATTCTGAGTCTAATGCAGGGAAAGGCAGTGCTTACCCTGATGCAATTAGGGAGGCAATGCTTAAACTCATGTATGAAATAGAGATAGTGCTTATTTTCATGCAAATAGGGGAGAAAGTGTTTAGTCTCATGCAAAGAAAGGCAATGCTTAGCCTTCTGCAAGAAAAACGATGAGTGACAGTGAAAAAGTAAAGTATTTCGTAGTTGGATGTGTTTGCGTTTGGTAACTTGTCATCATGAAGGTAGTGATTTGATGTATATGCCGATATTGTTGTCTTATCATTCCTGCATCCAAAAAAAATCGTGAGTTTTCTAGGGGGAAGGTCGGGTCGTGCTTTTCTCTCCTTGGTTTGACTTAACTCCTATCTTGAGATCCTGTTTAAGTTACCCTGGGTAACATCTGGTGTCATAGAAACAAAGTTTTCGAAAAATATTTATGCATTTGGTAAATTGTTTGCAAATAATATAGTTGTTTGAATTTGCATTTTTGTCTGTGCATTTTAATTAATAAAAAATATAAAAATATAGTGCATTTGTATATATGACCTTTTTTATACTTGTTTTTAGGATAATTAGTTAATTAATGTTATAAAATGGAAGAAAATACCAAAATAGCTCATATTGCCTTTTTACTCTTTAATTTTGAATTTTGTGGTCTTTTCTTCTAAAACAGGAGTTGATAAATTTTGTAAATACTACTCTTAAGTATTTAATATTTTTGATAGGTTAATTTAGTTTTAGGATTTAATTTAGGTTTTATTCTTAAATTTGGAAAGAAAGGAAAAAGAATTTGAAATAAAAGAGAGAAATCAAATTCTAGGCCATTTCAATTAAAATTACCCGGCACAGACCCCTAAACCCGTCCAAAACCACTCAAATTCTAGGCCAGACCCGCATCCATACCCGGTCCAGCATTCCCCTCTACTGAAACGACCCCGTTTTTGTTATGATCAATCATGACCATTGGATCTCACTAATCCAACGGTCCGGAACTCGTGAGTTAATAATATATATATGTCCAAACAGCCCCCCACCCCATCCAATCGTCTCTTTCACAACCCTCTCCTAAGATGCCTAATGACCGCCGCCTCTAAGTCCTCAACCCAAACCATGGCGGCACCACCTCTGATCAACCCCAAAAAGACACCCCTAGATCCTCTCCACCCTCATCCCAAATCTCCAACCATTTTTCCTCAAATTTCACTGGAGTGCCTAAATTTTTAGAAACCCTAGCGCCGCCCTCGTTCCCTCCAGTGGCGGCGCCACATCCAATTGACCCTAAAATAACACCACATAGTTACCACAACCCCCTCTTCCCTAATCTATTGTCAATAACTCTCGAATTACCTTCAAGCTCTTCGAATATTGAATCCGGTTTTGAATCCTAATGTTCGAAATTGTTTCGTTAAGCCTGTTCGCATGCATGACCTTGGGGTTCGTTTTATCTTCGAGTTTTGAAGTCCGGACTTGGAAAAACCAATATTGTTCCTTGGTTCTTGACAAAGAACAAGGGATCAATATTAGTTCGGTCATGTCCCTGGTCTCCACTGGTTTTCAATTCATGTCGGTAAGTTTTTCTCCACCATTTTTATTTATTTTTCATTGTCTTACCATTTGGCCCCACTCTCTTTCTTCTGCCCCTCTCCAATTAGTATTCTTCTAATGTATTTAGGAAAGTTCAAGCTCTAAATTTAGGTTTTTCTTTAGTTATGCATGATGCGCCGTGCTAGTTTCTCCTTTGATTGTGTTTGTTTTGCTCATTTGTCGTGTTTGTTTTAATTTTTAAGTCATTTTAAGTTTTCATATTTTTATCTCTCTTGATTAATTTTAAATCTCTTTGCTCTCTTGGTCTGATTTCACTTCGAATCCATTCAATTTGTAACCATTTTGGGGTTTGAAATTTGTTTGGGATTTAAGGAATTGGATTTGATTGCCGATCGGACCAAATGACTAGAGAAAAGGGGTTCATTCTACTGGGTCAGACCAGGGTCAACTTGACCCATAACCCATTCGGTTCAGGGAGTAATTAACAGGGCATTTAGGGGATAGTTTAGGAAATGGGGGAAGGGGAATCATTGGTAACAGATTTAAAAGCGTCTAGGGAGTTTGGGTGGGGGTGTTTTATTAAAATTCAGGCTTTACTTGGTTACCAAGTCAGAAAATAAGGGACTAACTAGCAAAAAGGAAAACTGAGAAATGACTAAATTGAAATAACAAAAACCCTAAGGCTGCCCTAGTAGCTTTCCTATAAAGGCATTGCTACTTGCAGCTCAAGTCAGATTTTGGGAGTGTAGAAAATTACAGAACACAAAAAATGGCTGAAAATCTCTAGAAAATACTGTTCCATTGCTATTCTACATTATAATTTGAAATTACCCTCTCCATGAATCAAGTTCCTAATTAGTTGGACTTGGAAATGGCTTGAAATTCAGTCATTGAGCTTGGGTTGTGAGGTCGGTTGGTTTAACTGTAGGTTTGAAGCTGAATTTTGGTTTGCTAGACTGCATTTTTTGGGTTTTGAGCTGTCTGGTTCACTATTACATCAGATTTGGAGTTGATTTTGTGGTTTCAATTGTTAAATATGCACTGAACTGTTGTGGTTGTTGATCTCTGTTGTTAACATTGCTGATCTCCCTTTGGCTTTTTTTTCCTTCAATCTTAGGTACACATCCCTGAAATTCATACAATGTGATCTTCCAATTTTGAGTCGAGAGATGGAAATGAAATATTTTTATGTTTAAGTGACGAACCATTATTTCACAATCAATTTTAGTCTGGTTCTTTCCTTTCTATTTCATGCTTTTTATTAAATTTTGTTTAAATCATTAGAATCCGAGGTGTGCCATTTAGCAAATTTTCCAAGGCCCTCGCAAAGTTAGAAATGCGTAGTTATTTTAGGCACCATGCCTAAACTCGGGTGCACATTTATGTGACCCAGATCCAAATCTCAATGTTAGATAAAATGTGTTATGGACTGCGGGTGCATTTATGTGACGCGGTTCGAAACATATTTTAAATGACGTTGCAATCTTCCTTTAATTAATTAAATTAAAGCGGTTAAAGTTAAAATAGAACCATAGACTAAAATCTTTACCAAAATCAAATAATAGGCCAATTATAACAGTTGAGCGACGGTGCTAGAATCACGGAATCTGGGAATGCCTATGTAAGGCCCCGGAAAATTTTTGCTAAGTAATCTAGGATTTTGTGGTGCCACATATGCAAATTATAATATTTTATGTGCTATTAACATGGTGCACATCAATTGGATTTGGTAAATATGTGTATATGTCCTATGGTAAGTAATTTGGGGTCCAAGAAAAGGACTAAGTCTAAGGAAAATTGGAAAAGTTCATAATAGGCTAAGATTCCAAAAGTACTTGCACAAGTCCCCACTTTGAACAAGCACATCTAAATATGAATAATTTTTTATGTGATGAATAACCTATCAAATGAAAGTTCTTTGAGTCTAGTTTCCAACGCTTCAAACCGTTCGTCGTTTGGACCATTCGTATGCAAAGTTATGATTAAATTATCAAAGGCTAGAAAATGCTATCCTGTGTCAAATCTGCGACCGCATTCCTGTCACATTGTTGACTCTGCGGTCGCATTTCTATCGCAGACTGGGTCAGTGTAGTCCAGTTTTGGGTGCCGATTTTGCGGTGCATTATGCGGCAAGCATTCGCGTTCTGTGGTCCATTCTGCTATAGCAGAATTGACATCGGATGGTTAATTTTCTAATTTTTATAACCCAACCCCATTTCAATATATAGCCTTTGGGGCTTCATTTGGGGTCATTTTTCACTGATTTTAGAGAGAGGTGAGAGCATTTTAGAGAGAGAAGGAGGAACCCAACATTTGAATCATCCAAATCTTGCATCATTCTTCAAGAATCAAAGAACCTAATCACAAGTTCTTCATCTAAGAGGTAAGATTCTATACCCTAGGTTTTAATTTCGAGTTTGGAGTATAAGATGGGGTATTGAGGTATGATTATTGGGTGTAATACTATTATGTATACATACATGTACAACTTAGGTTCATGGGAAGATTGTTTAACATAAATAACTAAAGATTGGGTTAGGGAATGAAGAAAACCTTGAAAAGGGGATTTGAAATCAAGATGCCCAACTAGTATTTGATAAAATGCTCAAATGAGCTAGAATTATGAATATCTTCCTAATTTGTGTTCAAGTTTGCTATGTCTCAAAATAGATTGAAGTTGATAGAATTTTTGGAATATCGTAGTAATTAAAGGAAAGCTCAAGAAAGGTATGTATGGCTAAAACCCCCTTTTATTAGAAATTGAGCTCCGTTGTCAATTATGAAAGCATGGTAAGAGTTGAATTGGTTAGCATGTTTCTTCTTATTATGAATTGATTGATTTGCAATTATCTGGACATATTCGTGAAGGATGTGCCTCAATGTGAATGATGTGCCAATCTTGACAATTAGATAATGATGAAAGGTACAGTTATGTGTTGAAATACTTAGGCTATAAGCCAACATTGAAACAAAGAATTATTCATGCTAGCTATGTGCTCATTTACTTGTGATTGCAATTTGAATTATCCTTGATATATGTGTCTATGTTCACAACTTGTAAAATGAATATTGAAAAAGGTAAACGATGTGATGATGGTAGCCATGAGTGCCCCAAGAATTGTTATGATATGTGTGGGATAAATATTTGAAGTGTTGACTAATGAGAATGGAGTAATGCCTCCAATGAGGTGACCTAGCCGATCGGGTCGTGATCGGACACCATGCCGCACACATGGCGGTAATGTGCTGATATTGGATTCCGGATGAGGGAAATGAAATATTAATTGAGAGTAATGCCTCCAATGAGGTAACCTAGCCGGTCGAGTCATGATTGGACTTCGCTCGAGATGGCGGTGGTAATGAGAACAGTGGTGAACACGTGATAGAAATGCCCTAATCAATGTTGTGGAGATTATATGAAAGATTATATGAATTGCTTCTTTGATTTTCCCATATTATTTGTTGGTATCTATTTGATAGTTCTTTCTAGTAAAATGGTGTTTAGTTATACATAGCAGTACAA
The DNA here is from genome assembly GCA_026770625.1 of Nicotiana glauca. Classification (NCBI taxonomy): domain Eukaryota; kingdom Viridiplantae; phylum Streptophyta; class Magnoliopsida; order Solanales; family Solanaceae; genus Nicotiana; species Nicotiana glauca. Next base: position 306,666 of record MU682307.1, read on the forward strand.
TTCAAATGTATTGATGTCCCTTTTGCCGGGGGCGATTCGTGTTATGATTGTAGGTGGTTCTATAGCAGGCACTCCAGTCCACCGGCAGTAGCACCCCCTCCACTTTCTGTCAACTGTATTGGTGTGCCCATTTACCCTCGGGGCCCTGCGTGTCTTATGCCGCTGTTCTTCCCGGAGTCTTATTTTTTTTTGTATTTGTGTAAGGTATAGCCGGAACCTTGTTGTCGGCATTTCTGTATTATTCTTCAGTTATATTTAGAGGCTCCACAGACAGGTTGTGGGTAGTGTCGTGTATTGGAAATTAAAATTAGAAATATGGATGTTAGGCAATGATGTATATAACTTATAATACCCTTAAAGTGGCGAAATGAAGTTGCTAATGAAAATGAAATGGAAATCGTTAATTATATGTTGATAGAATTTGATTAATGGAGTCTATCCCTTATTTAATTATGAGTTGGGTTAGGTAGTATGTATGAAACCTACCAGGCTTGCTCAGTCAAGTTTACTCGGTTGAGCGCCGGTTGCGCTCCGCAGATTTTGGGGCGTGACAAACTTGTTGTCAGAGCCAGGTTTTAAAGTGTCCTAGGATGTCTCGGAGTCGTGTCTAGTAGAGTCCTTCTTATCGGTGTGTTGTCGACCACATCTATAAGTTGGAGGCTATTCATACATTTAGGAATTTCACCCTTCTTTGACACTCTAATCGTACAATAGAGCTCAAGTTAGGGAGCTAATTTCCTCTCTAAGTCTTATTATCAAGATTGGTAACCTTGATGCCACAATCCACGAATTTGAAGCATGTAAGGAGGTATTGATCCCACTATTGAGTCCGAGTGGATTGCCCAAGGACTTGTTAGGAGAATGTATTAAGATGTGGATGGATTGGTAGAACATATCGCTTAGGGGGGTGTCCTTGTCCCTATTGATGTCTCTGTACCGTCAGGTCATGTAGTATATCAGTATGTTACCTACGTACGTTAGGGATGTTGAGTCGATGAGTATTGATTAAGCTATTGCCTAACCAACCTAAAGTCGTTAAGTGAGTCAAAACAAAATTTCTACTCATTGTATATGTACATCCATATTGATAAGTTCTCATAATCGTGGTTTTAGCAAGACGTTGAATAACAAAACATTACATGTATCGACTCTTTTGAACGAGATGCACTATTCATGAATCTACTCTATTATGAATTCTTTTATTTACATTCTTGTGGAATTAAGTTCTATAATTATGCCCTTGAATTGAGTTATAACTCTAGGATTGATATTTCCTACTTGCTTTTCCTAAATTCTCACCAAGGTACTATATCCGATGAAATTCTTACAGAATCTTTTATTTAATTGGACAAAATCTACTCTTTTGTGCCCCTACATGCACCGTCGTAAAATTTACCTATGTGGTGCCAAGATACATGCGAAGCATCCCAGCATTGCGATCCCTCTCGAGTCACCTTTTTACTCAGTTATGTATATGGCTTATATGATTTGAACAATCAATCTACTCTCTTGCGAATACCAACATGAAAACTTCTCACTGCCTAGTAACATAAGAGCGTACCTTAACACCTCACATGAGTGCATGTCAATCGAAATGGTCACCGTGTGCGTGAATATAAAGTCTCTCTGAAAATTTAGATCCTCACGTCCACGTCATAGGAAGATCACGTGTCGCCATAACTTTCGTGTCCACTTGGGACATCCCGCAGTAAGTAGCTCACCTTGTCCTAGTATTGTGGTTGCTCGTGGCATGGTCGTATATTGCAGTTGGGAGCTAATATAGCAGAAGCATGTCCAACTTATAACAAATTTTTATCTCCTCGTTACACCTCCATAACATGTGTTAACTGTGTTCTTTATTAGTGAACTCAGTATGCTAGTTTTACCATTCTTGTTCAATCACCATGAGAGAACATATCCTTCTATGAGTCATTGTAACACTTTCTATCTCGTAATGACCCTTACTAGGCTCTCCACCAAGACCAAGCACACCTTTGGGGGTTATTATAGCACAACGCCAGTTTCTCATGTTATTTTGTCTTTCATTAGCATCTGGGTAGTTCTCAAGTTAAAAACTATGAAGAACTCATTAAGAACATCATCAAACCCTCCATGATTATTCCATACTATCTCATTGGGTTCCCATATTACTTCAATGTCATCAAGGGTTGTAAGCATGTCGCAATTGCTAAGATCGAATGATCTCCTCTCGATAATGGATTATCTACACATGTGCTAGTCCAACGATCTGCTCATCAGACTAACTCTCGCCTATAGGTTTTGGGTTGACCAAGGAGAAATACACCTAGTGACACATTCATATGTAAAAGCCTTTCTCTCGATCATGCCTTATAACGTCTCCCAATATGACTCGTAACAGCTGGTTGCATAGAAGTGTGTTGTAGTGCTTCATTATGAAGTAGAGTTGCTAAATATAATTGGATTTTTGAATTTTGGAGCTA